>OW796104.1:2872565-3168225 GCA_941860345.1 Chrysodeixis includens | reverse complement strand
TTACTCGTCTTCAGAGTTGAGGTAGAACAGCCTGCGCGTGGTGTCCCCGCGGTAGGGCATGGCGGGCAGCAGGTAGGGGTAGAGGAACACGCGGCTGTTGGCCACGGTCGACAGGAACGTCTCGTGTAAGGTAGGTGGGACTTACTCGTCTTCAGAGTTGAGGTAGAACAGCCTGCGCGTGGTGTCCCCGCGGTAGGGCATGGCGGGCAGCAGGTAGGGGTAGAGGAACACGCGGCTGTTGGCCACGGTCGACAGGAACGTCTCGTGTAAGGTAGGTGGGACTTACTCGTCTTCAGAGTTGAGGTAGAACAGCCTGCGCGTGGTGTCCCCGCGGTAGGGCATGGCGGGCAGCAGGTAGGGGTAGAGGAACACGCGGCTGTTGGCCACGGTCGACAGGAACGTCTCGTGTAAGGTAGGTGGGACTTACTCGTCTTCAGAGTTGAGGTAGAACAGCCTGCGCGTGGTGTCCCCGCGGTAGGGCATGGCGGGCAGCAGGTAGGGGTAGAGGAACACGCGGCTGTTGGCCACGGTCGACAGGAACGTCTCGTGTAAGGTAGGTGGGACTTACTCGTCTTCAGAGTTGAGGTAGAACAGCCTGCGCGTGGTGTCCCCGCGGTAGGGCATGGCGGGCAGCAGGTAGGGGTAGAGGAACACGCGGCTGTTGGCCACGGTCGACAGGAACGTCTCGTGTAAGGTAGGTGGGACTTACTCGTCTTCAGAGTTGAGGTAGAACAGCCTGCGCGTGGTGTCCCCGCGGTAGGGCATGGCGGGCAGCAGGTAGGGGTAGAGGAACACGCGGCTGTTGGCCACGGTCGACAGGAACGTCTCGTGTAAGGTAGGTGGGACTTACTCGTCTTCAGAGTTGAGGTAGAACAGCCTGCGCGTGGTGTCCCCGCGGTAGGGCATGGCGGGCAGCAGGTAGGGGTAGAGGAACACGCGGCTGTTGGCCACGGTCGACAGGAACGTCTCGTGTAAGGTAGGTGGGACTTACTCGTCTTCAGAGTTGAGGTAGAACAGCCTGCGCGTGGTGTCCCCGCGGTAGGGCATGGCGGGCAGCAGGTAGGGGTAGAGGAACACGCGGCTGTTGGCCACGGTCGACAGGAACGTCTCGTGTAAGGTAGGTGGGACTTACTCGTCTTCAGAGTTGAGGTAGAACAGCCTGCGCGTGGTGTCCCCGCGGTAGGGCATGGCGGGCAGCAGGTAGGGGTAGAGGAACACGCGGCTGTTGGCCACGGTCGACAGGAACGTCTCGTGTAAGGTAGGTGGGACTTACTCGTCTTCAGAGTTGAGGTAGAACAGCCTGCGCGTGGTGTCCCCGCGGTAGGGCATGGCGGGCAGCAGGTAGGGGTAGAGGAACACGCGGCTGTTGGCCACGGTCGACAGGAACGTCTCGTGTAAGGTAGGTGGGACTTACTCGTCTTCAGAGTTGAGGTAGAACAGCCTGCGCGTGGTGTCCCCGCGGTAGGGCATGGCGGGCAGCAGGTAGGGGTAGAGGAACACGCGGCTGTTGGCCACGGTCGACAGGAACGTCTCGTGTAAGGTAGGTGGGACTTACTCGTCTTCAGAGTTGAGGTAGAACAGCCTGCGCGTGGTGTCCCCGCGGTAGGGCATGGCGGGCAGCAGGTAGGGGTAGAGGAACACGCGGCTGTTGGCCACGGTCGACAGGAACGTCTCGTGTAAGGTAGGTGGGACTTACTCGTCTTCAGAGTTGAGGTAGAACAGCCTGCGCGTGGTGTCCCCGCGGTAGGGCATGGCGGGCAGCAGGTAGGGGTAGAGGAACACGCGGCTGTTGGCCACGGTCGACAGGAACGTCTCGTGTAAGGTAGGTGGGACTTACTCGTCTTCAGAGTTGAGGTAGAACAGCCTGCGCGTGGTGTCCCCGCGGTAGGGCATGGCGGGCAGCAGGTAGGGGTAGAGGAACACGCGGCTGTTGGCCACGGTCGACAGGAACGTCTCGTGTAAGGTAGGTGGGACTTACTCGTCTTCAGAGTTGAGGTAGAACAGCCTGCGCGTGGTGTCCCCGCGGTAGGGCATGGCGGGCAGCAGGTAGGGGTAGAGGAACACGCGGCTGTTGGCCACGGTCGACAGGAACGTCTCGTGTAAGGTAGGTGGGACTTACTCGTCTTCAGAGTTGAGGTAGAACAGCCTGCGCGTGGTGTCCCCGCGGTAGGGCATGGCGGGCAGCAGGTAGGGGTAGAGGAACACGCGGCTGTTGGCCACGGTCGACAGGAACGTCTCGTGTAAGGTAGGTGGGACTTACTCGTCTTCAGAGTTGAGGTAGAACAGCCTGCGCGTGGTGTCCCCGCGGTAGGGCATGGCGGGCAGCAGGTAGGGGTAGAGGAACACGCGGCTGTTGGCCACGGTCGACAGGAACGTCTCGTGTAAGGTAGGTGGGACTTACTCGTCTTCAGAGTTGAGGTAGAACAGCCTGCGCGTGGTGTCCCCGCGGTAGGGCATGGCGGGCAGCAGGTAGGGGTAGAGGAACACGCGGCTGTTGGCCACGGTCGACAGGAACGTCTCGTGTAAGGTAGGTGGGACTTACTCGTCTTCAGAGTTGAGGTAGAACAGCCTGCGCGTGGTGTCCCCGCGGTAGGGCATGGCGGGCAGCAGGTAGGGGTAGAGGAACACGCGGCTGTTGGCCACGGTCGACAGGAACGTCTCGTGTAAGGTAGGTGGGACTTACTCGTCTTCAGAGTTGAGGTAGAACAGCCTGCGCGTGGTGTCCCCGCGGTAGGGCATGGCGGGCAGCAGGTAGGGGTAGAGGAACACGCGGCTGTTGGCCACGGTCGACAGGAACGTCTCGTGTAAGGTAGGTGGGACTTACTCGTCTTCAGAGTTGAGGTAGAACAGCCTGCGCGTGGTGTCCCCGCGGTAGGGCATGGCGGGCAGCAGGTAGGGGTAGAGGAACACGCGGCTGTTGGCCACGGTCGACAGGAACGTCTCGTGTAAGGTAGGTGGGACTTACTCGTCTTCAGAGTTGAGGTAGAACAGCCTGCGCGTGGTGTCCCCGCGGTAGGGCATGGCGGGCAGCAGGTAGGGGTAGAGGAACACGCGGCTGTTGGCCACGGTCGACAGGAACGTCTCGTGTAAGGTAGGTGGGACTTACTCGTCTTCAGAGTTGAGGTAGAACAGCCTGCGCGTGGTGTCCCCGCGGTAGGGCATGGCGGGCAGCAGGTAGGGGTAGAGGAACACGCGGCTGTTGGCCACGGTCGACAGGAACGTCTCGTGTAAGGTAGGTGGGACTTACTCGTCTTCAGAGTTGAGGTAGAACAGCCTGCGCGTGGTGTCCCCGCGGTAGGGCATGGCGGGCAGCAGGTAGGGGTAGAGGAACACGCGGCTGTTGGCCACGGTCGACAGGAACGTCTCGTGTAAGGTAGGTGGGACTTACTCGTCTTCAGAGTTGAGGTAGAACAGCCTGCGCGTGGTGTCCCCGCGGTAGGGCATGGCGGGCAGCAGGTAGGGGTAGAGGAACACGCGGCTGTTGGCCACGGTCGACAGGAACGTCTCGTGTAAGGTAGGTGGGACTTACTCGTCTTCAGAGTTGAGGTAGAACAGCCTGCGCGTGGTGTCCCCGCGGTAGGGCATGGCGGGCAGCAGGTAGGGGTAGAGGAACACGCGGCTGTTGGCCACGGTCGACAGGAACGTCTCGTGTAAGGTAGGTGGGACTTACTCGTCTTCAGAGTTGAGGTAGAACAGCCTGCGCGTGGTGTCCCCGCGGTAGGGCATGGCGGGCAGCAGGTAGGGGTAGAGGAACACGCGGCTGTTGGCCACGGTCGACAGGAACGTCTCGTGTAAGGTAGGTGGGACTTACTCGTCTTCAGAGTTGAGGTAGAACAGCCTGCGCGTGGTGTCCCCGCGGTAGGGCATGGCGGGCAGCAGGTAGGGGTAGAGGAACACGCGGCTGTTGGCCACGGTCGACAGGAACGTCTCGTGTAAGGTAGGTGGGACTTACTCGTCTTCAGAGTTGAGGTAGAACAGCCTGCGCGTGGTGTCCCCGCGGTAGGGCATGGCGGGCAGCAGGTAGGGGTAGAGGAACACGCGGCTGTTGGCCACGGTCGACAGGAACGTCTCGTGTAAGGTAGGTGGGACTTACTCGTCTTCAGAGTTGAGGTAGAACAGCCTGCGCGTGGTGTCCCCGCGGTAGGGCATGGCGGGCAGCAGGTAGGGGTAGAGGAACACGCGGCTGTTGGCCACGGTCGACAGGAACGTCTCGTGTAAGGTAGGTGGGACTTACTCGTCTTCAGAGTTGAGGTAGAACAGCCTGCGCGTGGTGTCCCCGCGGTAGGGCATGGCGGGCAGCAGGTAGGGGTAGAGGAACACGCGGCTGTTGGCCACGGTCGACAGGAACGTCTCGTGTAAGGTAGGTGGGACTTACTCGTCTTCAGAGTTGAGGTAGAACAGCCTGCGCGTGGTGTCCCCGCGGTAGGGCATGGCGGGCAGCAGGTAGGGGTAGAGGAACACGCGGCTGTTGGCCACGGTCGACAGGAACGTCTCGTGTAAGGTAGGTGGGACTTACTCGTCTTCAGAGTTGAGGTAGAACAGCCTGCGCGTGGTGTCCCCGCGGTAGGGCATGGCGGGCAGCAGGTAGGGGTAGAGGAACACGCGGCTGTTGGCCACGGTCGACAGGAACGTCTCGTGTAAGGTAGGTGGGACTTACTCGTCTTCAGAGTTGAGGTAGAACAGCCTGCGCGTGGTGTCCCCGCGGTAGGGCATGGCGGGCAGCAGGTAGGGGTAGAGGAACACGCGGCTGTTGGCCACGGTCGACAGGAACGTCTCGTGTAAGGTAGGTGGGACTTACTCGTCTTCAGAGTTGAGGTAGAACAGCCTGCGCGTGGTGTCCCCGCGGTAGGGCATGGCGGGCAGCAGGTAGGGGTAGAGGAACACGCGGCTGTTGGCCACGGTCGACAGGAACGTCTCGTGTAAGGTAGGTGGGACTTACTCGTCTTCAGAGTTGAGGTAGAACAGCCTGCGCGTGGTGTCCCCGCGGTAGGGCATGGCGGGCAGCAGGTAGGGGTAGAGGAACACGCGGCTGTTGGCCACGGTCGACAGGAACGTCTCGTGTAAGGTAGGTGGGACTTACTCGTCTTCAGAGTTGAGGTAGAACAGCCTGCGCGTGGTGTCCCCGCGGTAGGGCATGGCGGGCAGCAGGTAGGGGTAGAGGAACACGCGGCTGTTGGCCACGGTCGACAGGAACGTCTCGTGTAAGGTAGGTGGGACTTACTCGTCTTCAGAGTTGAGGTAGAACAGCCTGCGCGTGGTGTCCCCGCGGTAGGGCATGGCGGGCAGCAGGTAGGGGTAGAGGAACACGCGGCTGTTGGCCACGGTCGACAGGAACGTCTCGTGTAAGGTAGGTGGGACTTACTCGTCTTCAGAGTTGAGGTAGAACA
Source organism: Chrysodeixis includens (assembly GCA_941860345.1). Taxonomy (NCBI): domain Eukaryota; kingdom Metazoa; phylum Arthropoda; class Insecta; order Lepidoptera; family Noctuidae; genus Chrysodeixis; species Chrysodeixis includens. The sequence continues at coordinate 3,162,838 of OW796104.1, read as the reverse complement.
GCCTGCGCGTGGTGTCCCCGCGGTAGGGCATGGCGGGCAGCAGGTAGGGGTAGAGGAACACGCGGCTGTTGGCCACGGTCGACAGGAACGTCTCGTGTAAGGTAGGTGGGACTTACTCGTCTTCAGAGTTGAGGTAGAACAGCCTGCGCGTGGTGTCCCCGCGGTAGGGCATGGCGGGCAGCAGGTAGGGGTAGAGGAACACGCGGCTGTTGGCCACGGTCGACAGGAACGTCTCGTGTAAGGTAGGTGGGACTTACTCGTCTTCAGAGTTGAGGTAGAACAGCCTGCGCGTGGTGTCCCCGCGGTAGGGCATGGCGGGCAGCAGGTAGGGGTAGAGGAACACGCGGCTGTTGGCCACGGTCGACAGGAACGTCTCGTGTAAGGTAGGTGGGACTTACTCGTCTTCAGAGTTGAGGTAGAACAGCCTGCGCGTGGTGTCCCCGCGGTAGGGCATGGCGGGCAGCAGGTAGGGGTAGAGGAACACGCGGCTGTTGGCCACGGTCGACAGGAACGTCTCGTGTAAGGTAGGTGGGACTTACTCGTCTTCAGAGTTGAGGTAGAACAGCCTGCGCGTGGTGTCCCCGCGGTAGGGCATGGCGGGCAGCAGGTAGGGGTAGAGGAACACGCGGCTGTTGGCCACGGTCGACAGGAACGTCTCGTGTAAGGTAGGTGGGACTTACTCGTCTTCAGAGTTGAGGTAGAACAGCCTGCGCGTGGTGTCCCCGCGGTAGGGCATGGCGGGCAGCAGGTAGGGGTAGAGGAACACGCGGCTGTTGGCCACGGTCGACAGGAACGTCTCGTGTAAGGTAGGTGGGACTTACTCGTCTTCAGAGTTGAGGTAGAACAGCCTGCGCGTGGTGTCCCCGCGGTAGGGCATGGCGGGCAGCAGGTAGGGGTAGAGGAACACGCGGCTGTTGGCCACGGTCGACAGGAACGTCTCGTGTAAGGTAGGTGGGACTTACTCGTCTTCAGAGTTGAGGTAGAACAGCCTGCGCGTGGTGTCCCCGCGGTAGGGCATGGCGGGCAGCAGGTAGGGGTAGAGGAACACGCGGCTGTTGGCCACGGTCGACAGGAACGTCTCGTGTAAGGTAGGTGGGACTTACTCGTCTTCAGAGTTGAGGTAGAACAGCCTGCGCGTGGTGTCCCCGCGGTAGGGCATGGCGGGCAGCAGGTAGGGGTAGAGGAACACGCGGCTGTTGGCCACGGTCGACAGGAACGTCTCGTGTAAGGTAGGTGGGACTTACTCGTCTTCAGAGTTGAGGTAGAACAGCCTGCGCGTGGTGTCCCCGCGGTAGGGCATGGCGGGCAGCAGGTAGGGGTAGAGGAACACGCGGCTGTTGGCCACGGTCGACAGGAACGTCTCGTGTAAGGTAGGTGGGACTTACTCGTCTTCAGAGTTGAGGTAGAACAGCCTGCGCGTGGTGTCCCCGCGGTAGGGCATGGCGGGCAGCAGGTAGGGGTAGAGGAACACGCGGCTGTTGGCCACGGTCGACAGGAACGTCTCGTGTAAGGTAGGTGGGACTTACTCGTCTTCAGAGTTGAGGTAGAACAGCCTGCGCGTGGTGTCCCCGCGGTAGGGCATGGCGGGCAGCAGGTAGGGGTAGAGGAACACGCGGCTGTTGGCCACGGTCGACAGGAACGTCTCGTGTAAGGTAGGTGGGACTTACTCGTCTTCAGAGTTGAGGTAGAACAGCCTGCGCGTGGTGTCCCCGCGGTAGGGCATGGCGGGCAGCAGGTAGGGGTAGAGGAACACGCGGCTGTTGGCCACGGTCGACAGGAACGTCTCGTGTAAGGTAGGTGGGACTTACTCGTCTTCAGAGTTGAGGTGGAACAGCCTGCGCGTGGTGTCCCCGCGGTAGGGCATGGCGGGCAGCAGGTAGGGGTAGAGGAACACGCGGCTGTTGGCCACGGTCGACAGGAACGTCTCGTGTAAGGTAGGTGGGACTTACTCGTCTTCAGAGTTGAGGTAGAACAGCCTGCGCGTGGTGTCCCCGCGGTAGGGCATGGCGGGCAGCAAGTAGGGGTAGAGGAACACGCGGCTGTTGGCCACGGTCGACAGGAACGTCTCGTGTAAGGTAGGTGGGACTTACTCGTCTTCAGAGTTGAGGTAGAACAGCCTGCGCGTGGTGTCCCCGCGGTAGGGCATGGCGGGCAGCAGGTAGGGGTAGAGGAACACGCGGCTGTTGGCCACGGTCGACAGGAACGTCTCGTGTAAGGTAGGTGGGACTTACTCGTCTTCAGAGTTGAGGTAGAACAGCCTGCGCGTGGTGTCCCCGCGGTAGGGCATGGCGGGCAGCAGGTAGGGGTAGAGGAACACGCGGCTGTTGGCCACGGTCGACAGGAACGTCTCGTGTAAGGTAGGTGGGACTTACTCGTCTTCAGAGTTGAGGTAGAACAGCCTGCGCGTGGTGTCCCCGCGGTAGGGCATGGCGGGCAGCAGGTAGGGGTAGAGGAACACGCGGCTGTTGGCCACGGTCGACAGGAACGTCTCGTGTAAGGTAGGTGGGACTTACTCGTCTTCAGAGTTGAGGTAGAACAGCCTGCGCGTGGTGTCCCCGCGGTAGGGCATGGCGGGCAGCAGGTAGGGGTAGAGGAACACGCGGCTGTTGGCCACGGTCGACAGGAACGTCTCGTGTAAGGTAGGTGGGACTTACTCGTCTTCAGAGTTGAGGTAGAACAGCCTGCGCGTGGTGTCCCCGCGGTAGGGCATGGCGGGCAGCAGGTAGGGGTAGAGGAACACGCGGCTGTTGGCCACGGTCGACAGGAACGTCTCGTGGAACTCGCCCACGTATAACGCCTTGTGGTTCAGACGACGACTACTGTAGATCAGAATTACAATTCTTTTACGACTACCGCACTAAGGAAGTAAGGAATTTATCTATCTATCCTTACATCGCGGGGAATTTCACAGATATTCAATTCACATGCACAAAGACACTCAGACTCAGAACAAGCATTTGTGGAACGCTAAAATTATTGTCCTAAACGGGTATCAAAACCGCGACACGTCGCGTAAAATGGTAATTGGCGTGGAGATAATACCACTCGGCTATCAGTGCATTCATAATGATATGTACTTATTTAGTGGTAAACAGACATTAAAATAATAAAAAATACAACTTACGTTCTCTCCATCTGTTTTTGAATAAACCTGCAAGAATAAAATAAGTCTTATAAATGACGATTAGATGATTATGTTTGGGATTTTTTTATAAAGTTTGCGGTGGTCCACGTCTGGGCAAAAATCTCACTTAACTAGTAGTAACTCTTAACTAGTTCTGTTACTGATAAACTGGAAATAACATTCAAATTTAGTTCAGATTATAGACCCGCAAAAATATTTATGTAAAATTGTACCTTAAGACATTGGTACAAGCTTGGTAAAAATTCTTATTACTAACAAGGATAATATTGATCTTGATAAAGATTATAAACTTTAACAAGTATTCTCGCTGCTCTCTGGAGCCTAATTTATTTTATGTTTATTTTTTCTATTTTTAATTTATTTTACTTAAGCCTTAAGAAGGCGCGCGGCGAGACGGGGGAAGCATCGGCCGATGCGATTTCAACACTCATGGCGGTCGCTAGTGTCAAATTTGGATCGAACTGTCTACGTCAGAAACACATGAGATTAATAATTAAAGATGGGTCATGCGATATCTCGTGATGTTAAGACAAGACATATTGAATAAATTGTTTACGGAATTCGTAAATTTTAACTTTTAATAAACCAAGTCAGCAGTTTGTTATTGTCTTTTTGTAAGAGGTTTGTGGGGGGATGTATTATTATGGTGAGTTAGCTTACTCCAGCATGGCGGCGTTCTCAGGAGTGTCTGCGGACACGGCGGCCTCCCAGGAATTGACCAGCTCCAGGGCAGGGCGCAAGTTGCACACGTCCGCCACAGACGAAGGGTTGTTCTCGACTAACTGCACTAGTGTCTCCTGATAATTCATGAAGCGATTGTTTAAGTCAGGAACAAAATTTAAATATTCTATTATCCGAATTTCTTTATGTTTTTTATCTCATAACCTGTTTTCTGCCAAGAAAAAGTACCATTAAAAATGATCCCGTCTTATTTTTGGTCGTCTTTCTGTTGAATGTTTGTCTCAGACTAGTCAAACAACAAACATTTAACAAATTGTCGTCTTGTTCTTCGTATTGTAATTAATATTACAAGCACCTTAACATGTTATACACACCTCATAACACAAGTTACTACGTATGCTTAACTTGAGAATAGATGGCGTTGTGTGAATGTTGAGAAATATTTATTTATAGTTTACATTTTTATAGTTTTTTTTTTCATATGTTTGCGGATGAGTGGAAGGTGATCTACGCAAGCTACATCTTGCAAGTATGAGTTAAAGAAATAAATCATTTTTATTTTTATTTCTGATCTTGTCTGAATGCTTTATAGCGAGATGATTGCATGCTAGTGATGTTTTTGTTTTGTCCTTTTTACACATATATGTGTATTTTATACTTGTTTATTTTTTTTTTTAATGTATAATTTTGTTTTTTGTTTTTTATTAGTGTAAGTGGTTAGCCGTGCTAATAATAAATAACTCACGAGGTAGTCCTTGTAGTGGTGCGCGAGTTTCCAGTGCACCGGGTGTATGTAGAGCTGCAGGTAGTTGCTGGCGGCAAGCTGCACGTGCTGGCGCAGCTGCTGCTGCAGGAGCTGCAGCTGGCCCGGCAACAGCTGGCGGGACCATCGTGTTACACTTATACACTTATATAACGACATATTATGTGGACCACGGATTGACGTCAACTGGTACGTCTTGCATATAGGATATATAAGAGGCCGACCATTAATCACGTGATATTTTTTTAGTATTTTAACTCTTCTTTTCCCTTGATAATTATGTGGTGGACCATGGGTGGTGGGTGGGGTGGTTAACAAAAATAATTTGTTTTAGAAGTTTATTTTAATTATAAGTTAAGGACCAAATAAAGATACACGTGATATCGTCCCGACACCCCCTTATGATATTTCGTGATTTTTTGTTTAAACTTCACGTGATTAGAAGGTCCCTAAGGTATATATTTTTCTTAAAACGCCTTTCGCTGTGAGAGATTTAATGCTTGTATCCCAGTAATGCCGACTTGAAGTCATATGCACCCCAAACTTAAAACAGGAGAATTACACAAATGCTTGTAGGCCTGTATGTAAAGTTTTTGATATAGATATTTCATAGTTGTTGAAACAAATAGGCAACACTTAATACTGATGTAAGATTTAAGTTACAGCATAAGATCTTTCATATAGTGTCATTACATAGTATAAACTGATTTTGACTAAGTCAGGTCGTGGGTTCGATTCCCACCCGGGACAAATCTTTGTGTGATGAGCATGACAATTTTTTCTGTGTTTGGGTGTTACATATCTAAAGTATGTATGTGTATATAAATACATTTATCAGTTGTCTAGTACTCATAATACTAGCTCTGCTTAGTTTGAGACTAAAATTAAATGGCGTTGTGTGAAATTTGTGGATTATTTATTTATAGATCAAAATCGTTTTCAGCGCCTGCCCGTCACCATGTAGCTGGGTAGGGTGCTAGTACTAGTTTTTTTTTGTCTAGACACACGGCAGTGTGTCCGCCAAGTTCGATCAAAAAAAGCGACACACCGGCCGTGGGTTATATTACACGAACCATTTCGGGTCAATTTCGACCCCTCTATAACTCAAAATCTATTTAACTTACGTATATAAAATGTCTAGTATCTGTTGATCGTATTTACCTGGATACCTTTCCCCACTTCGATGAGGATGCACTCGTTGGTCGAGCCAGTTTGCTTCAGACGATGTCGCAGCAACGGCGGCACCTTCTCTTTCTGCTCTTTCACTGTTACACTTTGCTGCAATACCGATGTTCTACAAAAATGATAAGATGTCAATTTTATAAGTGAACTAGCTGTTGCCCCTAATTTCGTACGCATTCGTATTACTTCCGCGAACAAAAAAAATGTCCAAAAAAAAATGGGGATGAAAAATAGATGTTGGCCGATTCTCATAGATACCGGATAAGCACAAAAAAAATATAAAAATCGGTCAAGCCGTTTCGGAGGAGTATGGCAACGAAAACTGTGACACGAGAATTTTGTATATTAGATTATAATTATATGCATTGAGTTTAGTGAGAATGACAATTCTTTTTTTGTTCCGTCAAGTAATCAGTAATTAGGATAGATTGATATGACATGATCTATGTTGTCTACTTTGCGCGAATTTATGACTTTTGCAATAGAAAAATATAAAACTGAGTGTGCGTATTTTTAATAAATAAGTATTTCTCAACATTCAAACAACGCCATCTAGTTTCAAATTACGCATACTAAAGTCGTTTGTGTGATTTCGCTTTCTCTATAAAAATTGTTTTGTAAAAATGGTTTATAACTTACTTGGTTTTGCCTCCTTCTGGTTTACTCTTAACCTTCACTGGCTTCTTCTTAGGCGGTGGCTTGGCTTCCTCTTCAGAATCAACTGGATCACTCTTTCCAATAGAGACTCTGGGATAAATCTTCTTTCTCTCTTCTTCAAAAGTTATTTTGTCAGAAAGATTCTCTCTGTTGCCGGCTTCTTCGTCTGAAACTGGCTCTTGTTTACCCTCCCAGCGCCTGGAAAGCTAAAAAGAAGATTGAAATTAATAATAGTAATGTGTCCGAACCGATTTCGGCCACGGTGGTTACTGTTACTATGACACCAGCTAGTTTCGCGGGACATACTATAGTGCACAAGCGTGTACGGAAACACAGGTGCACTCTCTGTTCCTTTACTCTCATAGCCCGATGGGACGGCAATCCGACACGACCGGAGAGAGATCAGGCGCAGGGCCCACATTTTTATATCATAACATTACACATATCATATCATAACAATATTGAAAAGATATAACTTATTTATATTTAGATGATAATTTAGAACCGCGCAGCTTGACTCATTGATATCAAGTTTGGGAAGTCCATGAAAAAAGGCAATTAGACCCGGCGCACACTGCTGCCGTATTCTTATATTGACCGTATGTCAAGGTAGTAAGGATTATATTAGATCGCTCTTCGCTGCGTTTACAGCGCTACGCGTTGGGCCCTAGTAACAAAACTTCTCGACTAGTTTTATAGTAACTTTCGTGAGGATGATTCATACTTAAATGATATAAGGGTTTACTCATGCGTAGTTATCGGGACAGCCCGACTAGTTCGACTCGCGACTCCACCGCCGCGTCAGCTCATGATTAAGGACTCCGGTTGGGTCCGAAACTAGTCGGGCTATCCCGATAAATACGCGTGTGTAAGCCGTTACATCATTGAAGTATTCTCAGCTAGTGCTTACGTCGGCCTGGCTGTGTTCGGTGAGGACGCTGTTTGTTATGCCATCAGTCATCAGCTCGTCCTCCGTGCCCTCCGGCATGACGCTCAACAGCTCCGTCACTAGGTCGTTCAGCTCCTTCTTCGATATCTTTATTATACTGTGGCTTAACGCTTCCTCATCTTCGTCATCTAAAAATACGTGATTTATAATAATTTTAGTAATTTAAAGGCTAAAAAAAAAATTTTAGAACAAAAAAAGAAATGGACAGGAGTGGAAACATACAAAGAGGCCAGAAAGCTAGCATTAGATAGTAAAAACGGAAGTTGCTACAGAGACAAGTGCCTAGCACCTGAAAATTCTAGTAAATGAGTTTTTTTTCAAGGTTTTAAATGCATATATAGCATAGGACACCATTATTATGTGGTAAAAATCTGAGTGTGCAATGGAACAAATGAATCCTGAAGTGGAAACCCCGAGTAGGCAAAAGTGAGGAGGGACATCCCTAAGCCAGGTGGACTGATGACTTGAAAAAAGTGGCTGAGATGGACTGGATGCGGAATGCGGAAGAACCTGAAGTAACAAGATATTTTTTAACTGAATGCCTTAGGGGGGTAAACGCGCGAAAGAAGTCGCGGGCAAAAGCTAGTGTTGTATATATGTAAAGGATATATTTAAAGCTACTACTCACGTGTGTCAGCATCCGCAGCAACATTGTACTCCGGATCAGTTTCATCGTCATCCTCATTCCTCCCTTCCTTAGCAGTGGAAGCGGGGTTCAGACACTCATTCAAGAACTCGTTCCACAGGTCGTCCACAGCCGGCGGGATATCGTCCGGCGGGACGAACGTGCTCTCAATATGTTCTATGGAGGTAGAGGATAAGCTCAACTTAGAACGGGTACGAAGAGCTATGGTCGCTTCCTCTTCTAAGTCTAGTTTGCGACGTATTGGTGTGGATACATCCTGTAGATAAACGAGTAAGTTGTGGTACAAAAATACACCTGTAGTTTATTAGAGACTAAAATGTAAGGAGTCAGGAATAAGAGAGGCATAGATAAATTTCCATCTGCGTTTTACTTGTAATTTTAATTATTTATTCGGCTAGCGAATTTTTTTTTGCCGTTATTAAATTATTTCAAGAAAGGGGTCTTTCAAAACCATTTTTTCTTTTCTTTAATTAATCTGCATCCAAAATTGCAGCAATATACAGAAAAGGTTAAGCGGTTATCCTACCTATATGATAAACGTCATCAAAAACTGACCTGTGGAACTTTAAAGGGTCCATCTTTAACCACATTGGGGCTTGAGGCGGGGATACTGCGCGGCGTGGCCGGCGTCCGCGGCTGCGACTCCAGGTCACTGCAGGACTCCAGTCCGTGGTCATCATCACTCTACGGAAATAAATGACTATTCGATAGATAAAGGTTGATTAACTAACTCTAAAAACGCTTGATTATAAATCATCCAGAAGGGTTGCATATCTGAAAACTGTTTCATTAAAACTTATTTTGTAATGGCTGTTTATAGCGCTACAAGGATCTTTTAGCATGTTACCAAAATCAGAACTAATACCATCACTTTTAACAGATAGTTAAGTTGGTTCTTGTTGCAAATATGCACACCAGCGCTCATACAAGGATCTTATCGCATGTGGATGACAACATCCACATGCAATAAGATGTAGCACTTCATGTGCAAACTAATACAACAAACGTATCATAACCACTTTACAGCTTACAGCTTAGCTTACAGCCTTACAGCTTAGGGAGTAGGAGTGACTGAAAATCAGCGCTGTGGTGGGTCGTGCTCGGCCCGCTACAGCATTAGCTGAGCCACCTCCTTTTGTTACAAGTTTAAATTTTTTAAGTACTTAGTCTAGTTATTGTTTTTGTACCGTGATTTAAATGTGACTTTGTATTTTTGTTTATGTAGCAATATTATTATTTTTTTTTACGAAACATGAGGAAGACTGAAGAGCTTACTGGCACATCTTCGTTGGTTGGCTCATACTCTTCATCGTCCTCATCGTCCGGCAGCTCCTGGGCTATGAGCGCCTTCACTTCCGGCCTTGTCTTCACAGGGATGTGTTTGATGGGGGTCAGCTCTGGGGGCCATGTTGGCATAGGATCTCCCACCTTCATCAACTCCCTGAAAGCATATGTAACAAAACTTTATACAACATTCGCTGTAATTTTATTCTAATGCATGCAACATGCATTAGGTGCATCTTTTCTCGCTAACATGATAATTCTAATTCTTTACATAAATCCAATCAATACTTTGCCATTTATTTAGGTAAGGATTAGTAATGAATAAGAAAAAAGCTTCGCAAATAGAAGAAGATTTTAAATACATTCTTTTAACGAATGTACTGGTTAGTTTTCGGTAACCATAAAAAAAGACACAATCAATCGCAGACTTTTTTGTAGATATTGATGAATTCTATAAATATGTAGAACATAATTTTATGTATATATATAAGTATAGATAAAATTATGTAGTAATTATGTATTAGTAATATATAAGTTGCTTTTGGATAAGTTTGTTTGTTATGCAAGGGTTTGTTAACATGAACTCTCGTCGATTTGTATTTTAAATAATAATTTTGTCTTGTAAAACTTTCAAAAGTTAAGAAAGACTGTGTTTCCATTCACCCTGATTTTTTTTTGTCTATTCACCCTGTTCAACGTGTACCTTATAACAACAAGTATACCTATCGCTCCAGGTCTTTCACTACTTCTCCCTTACCCACCTAAGTAACAGTAGTACATAATAAAGATAAATAAATATATATCTTGGGACAATATCCACACACGACCATCTGATCCCAAGCTAAGCAGAGCTTGTGTTATGGTAATCAGACAGCTGATAAACATACTTATATATTCCTAAATATATACATATTATAGATAAATCACGGCCAGACACAGAACAAATGATCGTGCTCATCACATAAACATTTGTCCTGGGTGGGAATTGAACCCATGACCTCCGGCTTAGCATTCAGGGTCACTAACCACTAGACCAACAGGCCAGTCGATACTAGATACTAACTTCCTTTTAGCCCTGGTGAATTTTGGTAGCATACTGCCGTCTTGAGGACCATTCTCTGCTTCTTCCTCTTCGCGGAGCTTGACGAGTGCCAGCACATGGTCATTTGTCACCACTTTCTGTAATATATTCATAAAAACAGGGTTTCCATAGAACTATATCTAGCTAATTTATCTCTCAATACTATTCTATATGGGAATAGGCCCAGTATTATGTAAATGTAGATTTACAGGCAGGCAGGAATTGCTATAAATTCTGGCTATACACGCCATTAGTGGTAAGTATTTAATAGAATACTCTAAATACAACTTGCCCTTTTTTTCAAGTTATAACAATCATATTTACAAGCAGACATTATTTATGTATTTAGTGCTTACAAATACTCAACTATACATTGCATTTCATATGTTAGTAAGATAGTCACTACATAGTATAAAACAAAGTAGCTTTTTCTGTCCTTATGTTCCTTTGACTGCCTAAATCTTTAAAACACCACAACGGATTTTCATGTGATTTATTTAATAGATAGAATGATTCAAGAGGAAGGTTTATATGTATAATAACTTCCATTAAATAGTGGAAAAATACTGATATTTTTGAGGTTTCTAATGTGTTGTCATTAATTATCTTTTTTTTTCCACTTACTTTACAAACGCAGGCTGCACCCTATGAGATTTATCAAAATAATGTACTTATTATTTGTACATATTGGAAAGGCCTACAAAAACTCCGCTATATGTCAATCTCTAATGGATATCCCACAATATATTTTTTTGTCATTTACTTTTTACGACAAACAATGGCTAATTTTTAACCAATACAGCATTAATCCTTATCCAATTAAATACCTTAAATACACTGTTGAATTAATATAGCCCATATAGTATAGAGATATTACAGTTTTAAAAAATGCGGGACATAGCAATTGCGACAAAGCCAGAGCGGGCCGCATTGTTTTTAAAAGCAACATTCACAGTTTTTCTGTAGTATATTTAGTATCAGCATTGCACCCGTGCGAAGCCAGGGCCAGTTGCTAATTAGTACAAGATAAGACAACTAAGATCAATTTCAAAACGTAATGTCTACCTTAAGTATTTTCCTCACGCTGATGTCATCCAAGTTATTCTTCACGGCTGAAGCATGGAGGTTCTTCTCCATCTCTAAAGTGTTGTCCGGGAGAACATCCTCGTTTTCACTACTGCTGTCGCTTGATTCACTGTTATATGAAATATAAAAGCTTCATAAATGTCAAATTCCATTTTTGGGTAAAGCCAAACTAATGTGTTTACATCCTGATTTTCTCTAAGTACACAATTAGCATTATTGCAAATAATAGATACTTATGATAATAATAACAATGTCTGGACCAAATGCAGTCATGGCGGCTAGTGTTACTATGGCACCAGCCAGCTACACAGGACATAATATTATAGTGCACAGCATGTGTGCAAACACAGGTGCAGTTTCTGTTGTCTTACTGTTAAAGCCTGATGGGACGACAATCTGACACGACCAGAGATCAGGTGCAGGACTCACATTTTTAAGTACATTACAAAACATGGAAGCTGTGATAGTTATTTTTAAAATGCGCACATAATCCAAAAAGTTAGTGCTTTGACTTGGCAGTCCTAGTCTTACCACTAAATTATCGCAGCAATAACTATATAGATACTTATAGGAGCAATGTGGTGCCATTTCAATGCTATTTGTTTCATAGGTTGTGTAAGTATTTTATAATTCTATTTAAAGGCTTAATTGTTAGTTCAAAAACAATATAGATATAAATAAATCTTTAAGAATGTCTAATTTTAAATAATAATATGCTTCAAAGGTTTACGGTTATATGATTATATTTTATGAAATAAATAATTTGGCTACAACCTACATGTAGTGCTTACAACAGAGATTTTGTTTAACATTTCACTTATTTACAGGTTCAGTGTAAAGTGATTTATTTAAAAAAAGGACCCTATAAAATTAAGTTGTAACTTCCTGGATATTATTGTTTATTTGGTTCATGTACAACACCATCTTCACCCAATGCGTCAATGTTGGCATATATAGTAAAAACTAGAAGTGTGAAGTGTATATGTTTAACTATAAATGACTTCATGCACAATACATATTTTATTAATTCTTTACCGTTTGCGCTTCTTCCCGCGATTTTTTCCTTTAATCTTTGGAGAGATACTATCTTTGTTAGAAATGGTTGTCTTCGTAGCTTTTTTGTCGTCCATTTTAGCTTGATTTATTAAGCACTTCGTTAATTCTGATTTTATATTTGTAATTTATTTATCGTCTTTAAATAATAAACAACATTCGTATGCCCGAAGTCTGGATAAGCAGATGTTTTGACAAATGACAATTGATCGGAGTATTGTTTTTGACTAACTTTGTTTGGGGCTTGGATACCAAGCTATTTGGAATATTCACCAAACAAGTTAACGGATCAATAAAATTAAAAACTATTTATCATTGCTTCATCATAAGTGTGTTTCGATGGCTGTATTTATTTTTTTATTGAAAGTTCATTATTATCACGGCTATAATCCATCCAACGAAGGGGCTATAATTTTTTCTGTCTTATTTAATGATTAACTCTCAGCAACAAACTATTATGGAAATAAATAAGGAGGAAGGTGTGCTTTGCCCAGCTGTGAGCCACTACACGCTAAGAAAAAAAAAGGATACTAATGTCCTAGAGCAGGATAGTCCTAGATTTACTTACGCATATGTAACAAAGATAGAATACATACATACATACATAAACGTCACGCCTCTTTCCCTTGGGGGTAGGCAGAGATCACATCTTTCCATTTCTTTCAAGATAGAATAGATAAAGATAAATCTTCTTATTCTAATATCGCGTGTTATAAGATTCTAAGAAATGCTGTAATGAACTTTTGTTCTTTATTTACTTATTACGTAACATGATATATTTTCTTTCCTAGCCTATTGTATCCTACTGCTGAGCAAAGGCTTCCCTCAAATCCTTCCACTAAAATGCTGATTAAGCAGGTCACGTCAGCCATAGAATTGTGGACACTGAGCGAAGGTCACCACACTATGGCAGCCAATAGATGGACGGACCGCCGAGACCGGCCCAGAAAGCGGGAGCGGGATAATTTGAACGTACAGCGCGAAAACGGGTTCGAGGTGGCGCAGGACAAAGGTAAAAAATAAAATTAAAAAGGTAAAAGAAATAATAATAATTGATTCTTTTTGCATTTATTTTGGGATCTAACTTACAGTATAATTCCTGCCTGTCTATCTATAATATTTAAATGCGCTTTCAAGCCAGTGTTCTAGCTTTCTCATGAAACTCAGCCAATAAAAGATTCATGTCATCAAATCCTGAAATTTCCTGTGCTTCTTCCAGTGGGAGCCATTTTAAATCTTGGTGCTCATCTGACAATGTTACTTTTGTCTCTGGGTTCTTGAGCTTTGCCAACCAGTACACAACTACCTTTGGTTTCCCACCAACTTCATAGTTCAATTCTTTTGATATATTTTTGTAAACCTGAAAAGTTGAGGAGAATAAGTATTAATTCAATGTTAATTTTACTTGTACATTTACCTACATACAAAGTCAGTTTACAGTTCTTGCTCTATTTTAATAACAGTTTCAGAAAAAAAAGGGACAAAATAAAACTTTAAATTTTATGACCATTTGTACAACATTGCATTCATACATTTCATTTAGTTTTTTCACTTCAGTGCTAAATGTGTGATTTTTAACATAAAATTAAAAGTGTAATACATGTTTGTATCCTAGTATGTAAGTATCAAGGTATTAACTGTTGGCAGACCCTATTAAATAAAGCTTTGTGTATGTTATTTTAATGTATCAATCAATCTTATATGTAAAGATTCTAAGCCACTCGGGTTACAGAGCTCTGGTAAAAGATGTGTGAACATCATCTACTTTTATGTCTCTTGTCCAAATCTAATGCTGCTTAATAGGTCTCAAACTGATATCCATCGTATACCTACTTACATCTAATTCCTTTTCTGACAAGCCTGCTTCTTCCTTTGTTTCTCTTAGAGCAGTGATCCAATCAGATTCCCCAGGATCAACATGACCTAAGTAACAATATGGCTGTAGATAGTCAAAGAAATGGATACCATTATTAAGTTGAGTTTCATGGAAGGATGTCTCCGATGTCTGTTGAGAACAGATTCACCTAGTTATGCAGCTCGGTATTTTGATGAATCTAGCAAAACTTTGCAATAATAACATAGCAACTAGTTCGTAATTGCAATATTATTGTTACAAATTATATAGATGTTGAAGAAATCCTAAACAATTATAAATGGTAATTTGTTAGAATGGTGGCTTTTATATCTATGCTAAGATTAATAGGTAGACAAAGTTATAAGATACCTTTTGGTGGAGTCCAGTGATGTTTTCCATAGGAAGTTTGTAACATCAAAAATTGCACAACTTGGTTTATATTTCTAAAAATAACTAGCCCAGCAGCACGAGTAGCTGTCATGATTATTTTCTTTTAAATATAGACAATATTACATTAAAATTATTTTATTTTACAATAATGGACTTATAATTAAGTTACAAAAATTTAATTTACAAAATAAAAGATACACTTTTTTTTTTTTTTTTTTTTTTTTGGCACTTCACGGGTAGTGTTGGCCAATGACAGTATTTACAAGGTAGGGAAACGAACGTATTATGTACAAAGGAACGTAAAATTTAGGAACGGAAGGAAAAGGGTTCACAATTTAATAGTATTAGATGAAATGAAAGAGGCTAAACATTTATATACATTACGGTTATTAGTGTGAAGTAGAGAAAGGATGGAAGTAGGAAGAGGAATATTAATGGATATTAAACTACTTAGAAAGGAACTACGATCATGGAGAGGACAGGAGAAGAATATGTGATTTAGGGTGCCTACGTCTATACCACACTCACAAATAGGGTCGGTCACAATTTTTAGTTTGGCAAGATGGGCAGGAGTAGAACAGTGGCCTAGTCGTATTCGGACCAACATCGATGTTTCCACCTTGCCAAACCCAGCCTTAAAAAGCCAGGGTTTTAGGCTGATTATCGGATCTAGAGAGGCGTACCTAACACCCTTGTGTTGACTAGTGGAGTCCCATTCTGTCTTCCAAGCATTATAAAGATCTATTTTTGGTAAAGCCATAAGGTCGGTCGTGAAGTTTTTATATGGGAACATATCACCAGATTGCACCGCATCAGCTGCTAACTTATCCGCAACTTCGTTGCCTTTGATTCCAGTGTGGGCTGGAATCCAGGCGAATTGCAGATTGTAATTATTGGAAATCAGATGAAACACTATTTCTTTTATATAAAAAATGATGGGTAGTTGGTTTTTGTGATCAAATGGATATTTCTCGATTGCTTGAAGAGCACTGAGGGAATCGGAGAATACTATTGTCTTTTTTAATTTACACATTTTTATGTACTCTACTGCTTTCAAAATTCCAAAACATTCCCCCGTAAAAACCGAGGTCTCCGGAGGAAGTTTAATTTTCTGAATTATTTTAAATTGGGTATGGTATACCCCTACACCAACGCAATCTGTTGGAGAGGGTTTGGAAGCGTCGGTGAAGACGTGATGAAGATTATTAAAACGTTCTGCAAGTAAATGATTAAATCTTGTCTGCGGGCAGGGATCGGATTTACTAATTAAATTTTTTAGAACTAAAGGACTGAAGTGTAGACTGTCATAATTGACTTGGAATAACGGCAGTTTAGTGGAACGATGTGTCGGAGAACGAAGGGATATGAATTTGTGATAGCTAACGACCAAATAGGGAACAGTTTTGTGGGACCAGTAAGTAGATGATTGGACTTGGGACAATAGAAGATGAAGTTTTGGAATGAGGGGATGATTAGAGAACTGGAGGATTCTAAAGAAATATTTGTCAGATAGAAACTGTCTCCTAAGGCGTAATGGAGCTTCACCACACTCAACTTGAAGGGCATTTATCGGACTGGATTTCATAGCACCAGAAATAATACGGAGGGCTTTAGATTGTATTTTGTCTAACTTTTTCAAAGCCATAATACTTCCAGGATCTAGAGTAAATAAACCATAATCTAAGGTGCTTCTAATGATGGCGTTATATATTAGTTTTAATGAGAACGGATGGGCACCCCACCAAACTCCAGAAAGGCATCTGAGCATGTTTAAGTGTCTTTCACTTTTGGTAACAATATAATCACAATGTGTGGCACCACTAAGTCTAGAGTCTAAAATTATACCCAAATATTTAAAACTGTCTTTAAAGGGAATAGGGTCTCCATTATAGTAAACTCTATCTTGTGGGATATTTCTCTTACGTGTAAAAAGAACGGTTGCACTTTTGGAAGTAGATAATTCTAAACCGTTCAAACATAACCAGGAAGATAATAATGATAAAGCTGAAGTAATAACAGAGCAGGCTTGTGCTACAGAATGGTCAGTACTATAAAGTAACAAATCATCGGCATACTGAAGTATTTTGACTCCATTGTTTATATTTGAATCTAAATCATAAGTGTAAATATTATACAAAAGGGGACTGAGAACCGATCCTTGCGGGAGGCCTTTCCAAACCTTATGAGATAATTTATAGTCAGCAAAAGGCATGTCAACTGACCGATCGGTTAAAATGTTTATTATAAAATTAGATAGATTTAATGGAACTTGTAGCTTATATAATTTATTTTGTAATACGGATATTAACACATTATCATAAGCCGCATTTATATCCAAGAAAACAGCTACTGTAGACTGGTTATTAGAAAGACCTAAACGTATATCAGTAGTTAAAATGCTTAAACAGTCCATAGTACTTTTGCCTTTTCTAAAACCGAATTGAGAAGTGGATAGTAGGCCTTCACTTTCAATATACCATTCCAGACGATTTTTAACTAAGTTTTCGGCTAATTTAATTAATACCGATGACAGCACTATAGGACGGTAAGATGAAACGTCGGAAGGGTCTTTGTTGGGCTTTAAAAATGGCAACACCATTTGACGTTTCCAATCAGGTGGGATATTTCCAGTTTTCAAAATAGAATTAATCAGTTTCAAATAATAACTGAGAATATTGTCGCTTAAATTAGCAAAAAATGAGTATGGAATGCCGTCTAGACCTGGAGCGGAGTCTACAGTGTTTTGCACAACGCCTTTTAATTCATTAAGAGAAAACGGAAGGTGTAAAGTATTATTAGTAAGTCTCGGCGTGTCACCAGTAGTTTCAGAAGGTATACAATTAATGTTCCAAGGAACCCACGGCGGTGCTATTTTATCTAAAAACTTAGAGGCTAAGGCAACAGGGATAGAAGGCGATGATTGTGTAAAAGCCGATCTAAATCTACGTATGTTTTGCCAAACTATAGTAGGGTGAGTATTTGGCGAGATTGCAGAACAGAAACTCTGCCAACTTGTGTACTTTTTTTTCTTCAAAAGTTTTCTGGTTTCTGTATTAATATTAGTTAAGGCCTCAAAGTTAAAATCAGACATATCACGATTGTAATTATACTCGGCTTGTTTACGTTTTCTTACAGCGTCTGTACACTCTGAGTCCCACCATGGGGGCTTGGGAATTAAAGTAGGTTTATTATTTTTAACAGGGAAAACTTCATCAGCTGCTGCAATCACTAAACTAGCTAAAGCATTAGCACACATAGTTTCATTGCCATCTGACACAGGTGGGAGAGTTGAAAAATTCATATCAGCACAACTTCTATAGTTTTCCCAATCAATGCTATTCCTATCAGGCAATTTATGTTTAAGGTTTGATGTTCTCCTTGAAACAGTTGACTTAGGAAACGGGCTAGAAATGACTATTGGGAAATGATCACTGCCATATGTAGAGGAAAGGGTATTCCAAGTTAGTGAAGAAGCTAAATTAGGAGAACAGATGGAAAGGTCAACAGCACTATAATTCTGATTTGGAGCTGAGCGCCGGGTTGCGGAACCAGTGTTTAAGATACATAAATTACGCTGGTCAATTATGTCTAGTAAATCCTCGCCATAGATGTTGGATATAGAGCAACCCCAAGATTGGTGATGGCAGTTGAAGTCACCCATTATAAGTAATGGAGTTTGGAGAAAAGAAAAAAGATGGTTAATTTCAAGAAGTAAAGAAGAAGAAGGGTGAGGAACATAAACAGAAACAATACATATATTATACATTTTAATAGCTACAATTGAAATGTCTTCACTGTGCGGAGGAAAGGAAATGATAGAAAAAGGTATAGAATCCTTGATAAGTATGGCAACACCGCCATACCCATCAGGTCTATCATCTCTAATTGAGAGATAGTTTTTTATTTTAAAAATATAATGTGGTTTAAGCCACGTTTCTGCTATTGCAAAAACAGATGGCTTAAATCTATTAATTAAATAAATTAAATCACTTTTTTTGTTGATTAGGCTGCGACAATTCCATTGTAGGAGGCAGTCCATGGTTGGTGGGAAGAGTGAAAGTGTTTAAAAAAGAGGCAGCGTTGGACGGTGAAATATTATATTGTGAAAGGAGTTGTAAAAAGGCTTTAATAAAATCATTAATGGACATATTACTTGTTTCTTCTGAACTGCTTGTTTTTTTACTATATCCACATCCATTTGATGGTTGTGGCTCTTGGCAATCTTTTATTAAATTATGATGAGCCTCTAAGTCATAACCCTGGGTGGTTTTAGCTGGGGAACGAGGTTTTAGAAAAACTGTCTTCTTGTAGCTTGTCGTAGGACTTGTAGGTGTTTGTTTATTAAGTTGAGACAATATTACTGGCTTATTTGAGAAGTTTTTGGTTGGGGATGATAAAAGCGTTTCCGCATAAGACCTACCTACTGGCGGATGAACTTTTAAGGCTTCAGTGTATGACACTGAATTTTGCGCCATGTATGTTTTAATTTGTTTTTTGCCTGTTGTGTTCAGGGCAAGATTTATTCGTGGCATAATGATGTCCAGAGCACATACAGCATAAAGCATGATCTTCGTCCTTATCGCAAGTGTCTCCTGAGTGACTTTGGCCACATTTAAAGCACTTGGGTTTAGACCTGCACTGTAGTTTGGTGTGGCCGTACCGACAGCAATTAAAACATTGAATTGTAGGAAATATATATAAATCTACTGGCAAAGCATTGTAGCAAATGAAAATACGTTTGGGGAGAATTTGTCCATCAAATGTTACCACTACAGATTGAGTGGGTTTCCAATAAATAGAGCCATCAACAAATGTTTTGAAATTAATTCGTCTCACTTTAAGTATAGGCCCACAACCAATAGGCACAGAAATATTTTCCATAATTTCCTCCGGAGACCATTCCGCAGGTACCCCACGAACTAGACCCATCCTAGTCACATTAAAAGTTGGAATGTAGGCTTTCAGATTTTGGGCCTCAAGGTTCTTATTTAAAATAAAATTATTAGCATCCTGATGATTTGAAAAACCCATAGAAATTTTGTTTCGTCCTATGCGCTTGACGCTGCCATTAATAATATTTGAAAAAGAATGTTTTTTTAAAAATTTGCCGAACGTGATGGGGTGCAGTGTGGTGCTATCATTAGGTGATGCAATCTGTTTTTGTACGTGAATAACGTAAGGTGCACTATCTGACTTATCATACGTAGTTCTACCAATTGGTGTAGGAGTGGTTTTGACAGGGACGGAATCTAGTTTTTCTTTAGTCATTGGGCTATTAACATTCGTTGATACATTTTCAGATACAAGGGTGTCTAGGCAGCCGCAACCTCCTAAATCAGAGCCATGATGCCTCCGACGACGCTTGTTGCAGTGTTTGCAGACATGTAAACGACTTCTTTTTAACGTGCGGGTTGAAGTAGACCCATCAGTTTCCATCCCAGACTCATTTGACTGAATGGTCACGAAATTACCTGCCGGGGGAACAATGTCCCCCGGATCAGGCGGGTCGTTCATGTTAAAAACTAAATACTAAGAAAAAAGACTTACCTAATGCTGGAACTATAAATACACTAATAATAAAAGAGTATGTACAAAAAACTAAAACTACTAATGACTATTATACTAATAAATTGCCTTTTCCCACTAAAGAAAACAAAAAACCGCGTCCGCCAAGTTTGAAAGTTTCCCGCGCTTTTTTCAAAGATACACTTTGAAGTTTGACTTTCAGTGAAACCGCAAATGTCATTTTTTTTCTCATTTCAGCCACTTGCCTTTCGACATGCTTGTTCCGTATATTGAACCTAAATAATCAACCGACTTCAAAAAGAAGGAGGTTCTCATGTCTTCATCATCTTTTATGTTTTTAACCTTTTATTTTATTTTTTACTAGCTGACTCGGCAGACTTCGTACTGCCCCAACGATAAATAAAAAAAAGTCGCACCTTTTAAACCTTCCCTAGGCTTCCACGAACAATTCAAGACCAAGATGAGATAAATCCGTTCAGCCGTTCTCGAGCTTTAGTGAGACTAACGAACAGCAATTGATTTTTATATATAAGAAGAAGAAGAAGAAGATTTAACCTACTTTGCAATAATGAGAATTTCAGTATTACAGTAAAGATTAAATTAGGTTAATTGTACATACTATTATTATCGTCCAAGAAAAATAAACCGCGCTACGCGCGGACGCACCGAAATTATTTTGATTTGAAGCGCGAAAGCATCGGTTAACAAAACTATCACACATCAGAGAATTAGACTGTATCAGAGGTTCAAACTTATGTTGAAGATTTTTGGTAAAAATACGCCTAAAAAATACAGCCATATCCTAAAATAATTGATGAATTAAAACAAATTTACAAAAAAATATTTGGTAGAAATAAGCACTACTTACTCTGTGGAAAGGATAAAATTTATGACTATTCTCTTTGCTCACCCTTGATTTTGACATTTTACCAACGGTTGAAAAAGAAATCAGAATTTCAAACTGCAACGGTGAATAACAACATTTCATTGAATCAACTGTTATGAAATTGTTTGTTTATTAGTATTTTCGTAATATTTCCATGGGATTAAAATTAGGCAAACTAAAACTAATATACTGGTGACAAAAATTAATAAATGTGTACCATGTTACAAAAATGGAAGCAAATTATCTCTAACTGGGTAAGTAGCAGATGTTTTTTTTAACGTCGTTGATTGATGTTGGTAAAAGCTCGCAGCCTTATACATTTTTATTGTTTCTATTATTGCAGATTAATTGCTATTTCATTGAAACTGACGAAGATGAACGTATCGTGAACACTGAATCTCTATTGAACATCATTTCTCATTTACGCAAAAATTTTAACTTGGACGAATCGAAGTCGTCCATACTAGAAGCTCATACCGTTGAAGAGTTCGTTTTAGAGAAGTATCCAGAATTTAAATTTGAAAATGGAACAGTTGAGGCGTCTAGTGAGGAGGAAATATATCTCGTGGCATCTCTGCTTCTGTTCTTTGTGTGCGTGAACTCTAAAGATGTGGACATCAAGAGCGCGATGTGCAGCAAACTGAGCGGCGAGGACCAGGAAACCATCCTCAAGTTCAGCAAGAACCTGATGGAGTGCTCGCCTGTCACCTGCAGGGATGTCAGGGCAGCTATCACAGGTAAACTGTGATTATTATTAATTAGCTTTATTATCTGTTAAAACATTGAATAATTTTGTTAAATAGTAGCCTATGTCCTATCTTGAGTTCTTAGCTATATCCAGCAGTAACATCTATACACAGTTTCATATTAATCAGTTCAGCAGTATAATAGAACAAGTAAAAGACATTTTTTTATATTTATTAAACCAGTTTGGTTACTTTTATTGTTATTATGTCACTAAGGTCACTAACTGCCTTAAGTGAGTGAGGTACAAATGAAAGGGCAAAAAGGGTGTGTGCCATTTTTTTATGGTAATATGCAGCTGTCAGTGGAAAGCAGCTGTGGTTCATTGACCATATGTTGTGGGGATGAATGAACAATGTGTTTATACTACCTAAATGTTATGCAGTTGTGTTTGAACTTTACTAAAAGCATAATGGTTAGATTTTAATATTTTTGATATCATGATTTGTTTTGATTTACGATGCAGGCTGTGGATTAAACAAAGCTAGTTCTGTTAACAAATAAAAAAAACAGTGGTGTATTTTTTAAATTTATCTATTAATATATTCAGGTATGTTACAGTTTCCAGTCATGTTAACAATTGTTTTCGAAATTTATTATTCTCCTGTTTGATAAGGTATATTATGTTAATTAATTAATACATGTTTTGTCTAAAATACAACGTGCATAGATATTTTAGAACTAACTTTCACAATTAATAAAATGCAGTAGAAAGTGGAATTTTGTATTAGATAAATTCAAATACTTTACTTTAATGTTGTTAACAGAAGCTTGCGGCTTAGACATGGCTTATTTAGAGCCTGGTCGTGCCAAAGTGGCAGAGACTCCGCCAGCTCTCCGCTCTTTACATGGGGAAGTGAGAAGACTGCAGGCGGCATTGGATGCTGAACGCTTTGACCGTAATTATCTGCAGGAGGAATTAGCCAGAACCAATGCGAGGCTGGAGACATTATGTAAGTTCTTATTTATTTATTCTAGGATGGAGTAATCTTCAGAGTAGGAATCTACTTGATACTTTTACCTTTTGTCATTCAGCTACATTTTATAGTTGAGCTTTAAGTATAACTTTAAATCTAAGTTGTGTAAGTTTTATTTCGCATTTAGCTCTTTTTCTCAATTCTCCTGCAATTTAAATTTATTTTCAGTAAAGGATAAGGAACAATACAAGCTGGACATAGTAAATCTGAAGGCAAAGATATCTATGTGCTGCGGCCAGGAGCAGGACACTCGTGGGCAGGATGCTGAAGCTCAATCCTCTGTGAAGCTGGAACGCCAGCTGCAGGACATGGAGGAACGACTTATACACACACAGGAGATGCTGGATGATGCTGTGCATGAAAGAGATACTTACAAAGCTAAGGTGATGAATATAACTTATATAACAGTAGTAAGATATGTTTATTCATATAGAACTTGAGGCTAAGAGATGTAAAGTTTTCAATATCTCCATCATCTATAGCATACAATATCTTTGATCATGTTCAGCGTGCTTGACATGGTATACACCGTGACTTTTAGGTCGTTTTAAAAAAGCAGCCCAGTTCATGTATCCAATGACTAGTAAACGATTATAATAAAAAAAATATGTTTTTTTAAGATTTGAATGAATAAAAATATTATTCATTATTATGACACAAGGCAGTTTTACGAACACTCTGTAGTGAGCGCGGTCCGAGCCTTGTGTCAAACGAGCGGCGCGGGCGGCGTCTTATCACAGGTCATTCACCTTAGCGTAAAACAGCTGTCTTACTATTGCAATCATAATGTTCGCAGTAAGTATGTAGCAGTTAGTTAAAATCCATGCATATTATTTTAATTAATGATAAAAAAATTATATTCGCGCCTAGAGGTATTTTATGACGGATACATTGTGTGGACGACTTTTTTAAAACGACCTAAAAATCACGGTGTATAGTGGACAAATGTGCTAAAGCGTAATCTATTGTAGATGGAGCAGCTAAAGCATGACCGCGACAAGTGGCTGTCCCTGAGCCAGGAGGAGTGCGCGCGCGCGAACCAGCTGGCCGAGGAGTTGGATGTGGAGCGACGCCACATGCAGTCCCTTAAGGAGCTGGTCACCGAGCTGCGCCAGCACAACCGGCTCAACCGCCTCGACTCCAGCTTACTGGAGTGCGATGACCCTGACGCCAGCATACACTCACTGCAGCATAATATCTGTAAGATTGTACTAATCCATGATCTTTTTGTCTTTGTTTAGGATACTTCATGTAGACTTGTTTAAAAACACCAGATTAAAAACATCTGCATTGAGGGCAAATATTGCAGGAAAATGTAGAATACATACCCAATACCCTTACCCAATACCCTTTTGAAGATTTTTGAAGCATACCATGCTTATTAAAACTTAATTAATGAGTATGGCAAAAGGTATTTTCGTGCTGAGGCGTTTGTTCTGGTTTTAGCTGTTTGCAGTGAAGCCTGTGTCAATGTGATTGAAGTGCAGCTTGCTGAAGAGAGAGCCAAGGTCGAAGCTCTCAAGCAGCAGCTACAGAGATTACAGGTTAGTCATCTAGGTTTAAAACTATCTCATCATCTCTCTAACTGTTAATAAAACACTTATCAATTAAATGTGTTTCCTGTTTTTTCTTTTCGAAGGATGAAATGAATGACCTTTCTTACAAAAATGAGAATGAGAAAAAAACCTACGAAAAGGAATTAACCGCACGAGAAAATGAAATATTTAATCTCAGACATCGTATTAATGAAGAAATCGAAGAAAAAAATAATTTGAAATCTCTCTACAACGATGATATTAGCAAATTAAACAATGAAATCAATGAACTCGAGCAGAAGATCAAAGAAAATAACGACAACTCACGGCTTGTTATCGAAAAGAAAATGCAAGAAATACAA
Organism: Chrysodeixis includens; assembly: GCA_941860345.1. Lineage (NCBI taxonomy): Eukaryota > Metazoa > Arthropoda > Insecta > Lepidoptera > Noctuidae > Chrysodeixis > Chrysodeixis includens. Next base: position 3,138,036 of record OW796104.1, on the reverse strand, counting down.
ACACTGCAAGAAGAGAAACTGTCTCTGCTGCAGAGCTTGTCGGACGAGACTTCTAAGCTGGAAAACATTATCAAAAACCTGAAAATGGAAATTGATTCAGAGAAACACGCAAGATTCAACATGAGAGAGAGCTACGAAAACCAAATGATGAAGTTGAATGAGAAGGTACTGAACAGGAACAACGAACTTGTCGAGTTACAGAACAACGTGTTCGACAAGGGCGAGGTCATCGAATCTCTGCAAATGGATTTGAGAAAGGAAAAGGAACTCTCAAGCAAGTACCAAACCAACATCCAACAGCTGGACAAACAGAAGCAGGAGGCCGAGAGCAAGCTTCACAACAAATCTTACGAGATGAATGCCATGCAACAGAGTCTCGAACACAATATCACTACAGTATTGAAGGAAATAGACCATTTCAAGAAATCAGTCGCCAGCCTTAAAGACCACTGCGCACATCTAGAAGAGTGCAAATCTGAGCTGGAAGCCGAAATAAACAACCAGACAATTAAATTCATAGAACTGCATAAGGAAATGGAACACCACGAAACTGCGCATCGTTTAGAAGTCGAAAAACTAATAGCCGAGTTGAATAAAAGTAACGAGCTAGTGAACACACTGCAAACTAATCTACAAGATAAAATAAACTTCAATATGGACCTGCAAAATGAACTGCAAGAACTGCAGAAAGCTAAAGTGACACTCTCAGAACAAGTAAATAAACTCAGTGAGGAATTCTCGAAAATAACTGCAGAAGTATCTGACAAAGAAAATACTATTCAAGCATTGGACTTGTATTTAGAGGAAGAGAAAAATAATAATGGAAAACTAAAAGCTGAAAATCTAAATCTCAATGAAGAGTTGGAAAGAATGACTAAAGACATTGCCGAGATGGATAGAATGACTAAAGACATTACAGAGATGACTAAAAATATAGAAGTTCTTAAGCATGAGTTGGAAACAGCTAAAAAAGCTCACCATGATGAGCTCACTGGTGCAAATGAATCTATTGATATTTTAAATCACAAACTGACTAAAGTTACAGCTAAAAAAGATACTTTGCAAAACAAACTCGAAGCAATGACTAATGAGAAAACTAAACATGATAAGGAATTGGCTGCGAAGTGCAAGGAGATATCACAACTGCAGGCGGAGTGTGAGAAAATGTCCAAAATCATTGACGAGAACAAAAAAGGTGAGTACTTTAAAAATACAGTGCATGATTATCGCGACGCTTATAATACTTATAGTGCTTTTATTTCTAGCTATTCGAAGCTTAGACCAAAACATGACAAAAGAGAAACAAAAGTATTCTGCACTTGAAAAAACTTTTGATGCAGAAATATCTAAATTGATGGCCAAGCTTAATGATACAGAAAAAAATATAAAAGAACTTAGTTCACATTCTAGAAAAACTATCAAAAGTAAAGACCACCAAATACATACACTTACTAATGAAATCGAAAATCTTACAAAAGCTCTAGAACTTGACAGAGAAAATGTCAATGTATTGCATAAAAAGAAAGAATCGTTGACACAAAGGTTGGAGGAAGAAATTTCTTTTAAAAATAAAATTGAAAAGGAATATCAGAGTCTGTGCACAAAATTGGAAAATATGACGAGCCAGTTAAATTCCGAAATAAATGTAAAAAATTGCGAGTTAAATAAATTGAAAATTGAATATGACCTAGCTCTTAAAACAATTGAAGGGAAGGTTAGAGGTGCGTAAAGCTTGTGTGTGATTATTTTCTAAAAGCGTATTTTGCAAATATTTATTATGTAATCTTTTTGTTTCAGAAATCAAGTTACTTGAAGAACGTTTGGGTAAAGAAGATCAATTAATCAGGGAGCTGGCTCACCAGAAAACTGTTGAGACTAAAGAGTTACAAAAGAAACTAAGCAACATGGAATCATTAACTTATGAACTACAACAAGAGGTTAAAAAAGCCTACGAATGTAAGAAGCAAGCCATAGAAGCATTGCAGAAAGAAAATGAACAGCTACAGTTTGCTATTGAAGAAGATAACAGCAGCCATGAGGTTATAGTCAAGGAAAAGAATTGTGTTATTGACAGGCTAGAGAGACAACTGAAAGTGCTTACTGTTCAATTAGAATCCCTAAGGAAAGACTATGAAAATATAACACTTACTTTGGAAACATACAAAGTAGAGTCTAAAGAAAGTATTGACGCAAAGGAGGAACAAATAAGCAAGTTGACCCAAGAAGTTGCAACATTACAGAAAAGTGTTGCAGACACGGGACGTGCGAGGGATGAGCTCGCCGATAAGATAGAGATCATGAACAGAGAAAGGAACGAGTCCGACAAGAGGAATAAAGACGAAGTTTTCAAACTAATGGAGGCACTCGCTCGCGAGGAAATCAAACACGCCGTCAATGCGAGAGAGAAGGAAGTTCTAGAAACTGAACTTGCTGAGGAAAAGGCTGCTAAAGATATGCTCCTAGCAGAAAAGGCACAACTCAGTGGAGACTTCCAATCACTTGCTACAGATAGAAACGACCTGTTCAATGAAAAGGTAATACTAAAACAACAACTTTCAGAAGAGAGGTCTGTAAGGAAGACGGTTGAAGAAGAAAAGAATGCTCTTGTGTCGCAAATTGAAGCAATCGATAAGAAGTTGTTGCAACAAGTGGCAATCAGAAATACTTTACGAGAAGAAAACGAGTGCCTCGCCCAACAACTTGTGGAGGAGAAGTCGGCTCGACAGTTAGCAGAGAAGGAAAAAGAAAACCTGCTGCTAGAGAAACAACGGCTAGAGCGCAAGATAAGTGAAGTTGAACACCACCAGGAGAAGATGAAGAAAAAAATAGACCACTTGATCGGAAAACACAGCCTGATGGATCAGCAGTGCAAGCACGAGAAAGTTATCAATAAGGTTTTGAATGAAGAAAAATCAAATTTGCTACAACAGCTCTCAGACGAGAAGACTTGCATAGAAATGTATATCAAAGAAAATGATGCTCTGAAACAAGATTTACTTGAAAATAAAACTATTCAAGAGGTTCTTGTAAACGACAAAGAGTCATTGCTTGTTGAAAAAGAAGGACTCGTTAAGTCTTTGGGCGTCGAGAAATCTGCACACGACGAAATTGAAACAGAGAAGGAAAAATTGAGTGCTAAATTAAAGGAGTTAAATGAAAAGTATACATCTGTAGTCAAACAGGTAAAAAGTAAGCAAACGGAGCTCCAAACTGTTGATGAAAATATGAAGCATTTACAAATGCTATGCAAAAGTAAGGACATCAATCATTTACATTTAATTTATTCATGTACCCTTCACCCACTAGCTTTATTAAACGTTTCATTATTTCAGCGCAAGAAGATTCGATCGATCAATTTTCAACAAATTTAAATGTTGGACTAGAAAAACTCGTACAAGGACTCAAAAAGGAGGGAATTGCTAATGAAGTGTTAAATAAAATACTGGACACTGACAGCAAGGATAAGTGTGTCGACGACAAGTGTGGCATCCTTCTAGACATTGCTAATGTATTAACCTCGGAATTAGTGATGAGGCAGAGTCTGGCGAGGGCTTTAGAACTTGAGAACAGCTCGCTAGCAGAACTGAGACAGCAGCAGCAACACAAAGAGATGCAGTTGTTTGAGCAACAGACAGAGATCAAACGGTTGCAGCAGGTTGTGGGTGAGAATAAAATTGGTGAGTCCACTTGCTTCATTATCTGTATGTGATAAATAATACGCACGCCTTATAGTTGCGCTACGCATGGCACTGCACACTTATAATATGTCAGTTGTTAGGATTTCAAAATAGGTAAACGTTTATATTTATTATATTATTTAATTTAAAGAAAAATACGCTTTCTTCTTAAGGTTATTTCTCGAATTATTATATCATGTAAAAATATTAAAAATATATTTTGAAATCAGGTACATATTTATTGCAACCACTGGCTAGCGTTATAAATTAACGATAGCCAGTGGTTACAAGTGTACAAACACAATTAAAATCGCTAAAATAACACAGTTGCTAACATTAAGACCATAAATTAATTACATAATAATCCCATGTAAACCTTTGCAGCACTCATATACGCAGGAAGGCCTCGCGCGGGCAATAACGTTCTCAAACATTTACATGTGCTTGTATAACAAATAAAACGTATAACTAAAAAAACGACTCTCGCGTTAAATTAGATAAATCAATGATAAAACTATGTCTCTTATCATTACTTCTTTTGCTGAACTTCAAACAAATTAAAAAGTCAATGTTTGAAATATACTGCCGGACATTAATATAAAAAAGAACACCCTCTGTACATCAACTTTCTCGGTAACACTCTTTTAACTTTCGCGCAATATTTATTTCTAGAACTATCGAAACGTACCGAATCATACAACACAGCGTTAGAAAGCAAAGCGAGAGAAATGCATGTGTTGCAACAAGAGAAGCAAACTCTTTCCAACGACTTGAACGACGTGAAGCTACAGCTGGAGGTGAAAGTCCATTCACTGAAGGAGAAACTGATTGACAATGAGAATCTGACGGACAAACTCAAGCGGACCTATGAAAGCCAGATCGATAACTTGAACGTTATGATCACTAAGGTGACGAACTACTTGAAGGATAAGACGGCGGAAGTGGAGAGTGTCAGGAAGGAAAAGGAACGCTTGCAGCAGACTATTGAAGAAAATCACTCAGGTATACTTAGATAAGCACTCTTTGAGAATAATTTCGCATGCGGTGCTCGGAGCTCGCACAAGTTATTGCGAATTTGTACTTATTTTGACTGTATGTCAAGGTAATAAGGTATATATTACATTGTTGTCTTCGGTTTCTCTCTGCTGCGATTCCAGCGGTTTGCGGAACGGAATAATAACCTGGCATAGGTTGCAATTATTCCGTTGTCCTGGGTACGTAGTGTCGATTTTTTGGTATTAAATCTGTTCGGTTTGGTCGAGTCTCTACCTTAGTCAGTCTCTTTCGAGAATAGATGTCTTCCATGGAAGTACACTTAGTCCATTATTATTACGATGTTTCCAAAACAACAAGTCTAAATTTTATAAGTTTTTATCTTCAATTCAATTAACTACAGTTACAAAATGCTTGTCCACAGTTATAAAATCATTAGAAGAAGAGGTGAAGACTGAGAAGTTAAACCTAGAAAGACTAATAAATGATTTTGAATCGGAAAGACAAGTACTTAAAAACATGGTGGCAGTCACTGAATCTATAATGGAAGATCAGAAGATGACGCTCAACAACGTCATCGCCGAACATTTGAAAGCAAATGAAAACTTACAAGAAGAGAACAAACACATCAAAGATATACTAGAAACCGAGAAAAAACACTTCGAAGTTAAGGTTAAAGAAAAAGATTCAGCATTAGAATCCATGATTAAGGACATGGGGGAACTTAAAATTGCTAAAGATAAACTTGAAGTTGAGGTTAATGTTAAAAATGAACATTTTGGAAAGGAAATTGTTGTGCTACAGAACAGATTGCAAGACAAGACAATTGAAGCCAAGGGGCTACAAAAGGAATATAGGCATATGTTTAAACAGATACAGAAATTTAAAATGGGTATGTAATTAGTAATTTAAGGTATCATTACAGTTAAACAAAAGTTGTTATTATTTTATCTTACGTATGAAATTCTCTTATCGCAGTGCTAGCTACCATACTCCTTCGAAACGGCTTGGCCGATTAATGCTTTTAGTAGGTCTAAAAATCGTATTTTACTATCGCATAAATACAAAATAATTAATTTATGCGATAATTAAGTTATGAAATACTTTTACTTTATCAAGATACTTTTATTTTCATTTTTAGTTATAAATTCATTGGAAAAGCAAAATGAAGCTTTAAAACGTAAAGAGGACACCAACAAAAATCAACTGCAGAATGAAATAAAAGAATTACAGGAAGCTTTACAAAAACGCAATGAAGCCAGCAAAGCTTTAGAATCCACACTCAAAGAAAAAACTGAAAATATCAAAGCAATGGAAGAAAAAGCCAAAATACTCGAGAAAGAAATGAATTTATTAGAGCAAGACAATAGTACATTGGTTAAAGAGAAAAATGAATTGATGGAAAAGCTTAATACTCTTCAAGCTACCTTAGATGCAAACAACGCTAGAGATACGGAAAAGAATGCTAAACTAAACAACGACAATTTGAAACTGGTTAGCATTATTCAAGAAAACAAGACTGGTATGTGCCTGCATGTCAAAGAACTTCGGGATTCAGCTATCGTAGCACCTTATTTTTATTTTGAGAGGTTGAACCGTGTGGGCGTAATCATCAAACTCACACTCGCATTTATAACATTAGTTTTGATAGCCGTGCAACTCTGCTCTTGTTTGTCTAACAGTTAGTTTTCTAATGCTAGACATTCAAGGGTTTCATAAATTCTATAATGTTCATATGCTTGCCATCTCTAATATATTTTTTTTATTTTAGCTATAATGAACTTGGAATATCAATTAAAGGAGGCTGGACAAACGCATGACAAGTTTGTCGAAGAAGCTAACAGCGAGAAGCTTAGTCTTGCCAACAATTGCGCCATCTTACAAGAATACCACGACAAGGCTGAGATAGAGCTAGAAAAGAGGCAGAAGGAAACAGTCTCTTTAGAAAAAGAACTCAAAACTGTACTCGCTAAGGTAGAACAATGCGAGGAGGAGTCAAAAGCCAAGGATGCTATCATATCCAAAATGAGCAAAGAAAAAGATGCAATCATCAAAAGCATAACTAAAGAGTTTGAAGAAGAAAAAGTGTTGAGAGAAACATATCAGAAAGAGATCGAAGATAAGACGGCCATTATACAGGAGCTGAAACAGAACCTGGAGGACATAAATAGCGATAGAGAAGCCTTGAACGTACTGAGGAAGGAGAACGAAGAGCTTGTCAAGGCTGTTGGACAGAGAGAGACGTGTATGTATAAATTGTGTTTTTTTTTTGACAAAATTAATAAACAAACAAAATGCATGTCATTTATTTTCCATTTGCTTTCCACATGTTAGAATCCATGACAAGCCATTAAAATCATACAAGCAACACATTTAATTCATACAAGTGCTTTAGTTTTTATAAGAGTATAGTTTATAATAACAAAAATTGTTCGCAGTTGCGGTGTCAAATCAAGAAAGGACCTCTGCTCTGAGGAAGTCAGGGCAAGCCGAGAAGGAGCTCCGCGACCTTCACCATCAGGTAGATAACACATCTTCAGACATCACATACTCATCCATGGAGAGCTCAAAGACCATCTCAGATTTAGAAAAGATCATCCAGGATAAGAATCGCACTATAACCACGTTGCAGAGCGACGTGTCTTACATGAAAACCCTGCTGGCTGAGTCCGAGACCAAGCTCATGGATGTGAGGCAAGAACTCGACGTCAGCAAGGAGAACTGCCACCAGCTCTCCACACAACTCAAGAAGATCGTGCATCAGAAGAACGAAGAGATCGCTGACCTCAAGAAGCAAGTCACTAAAATGAGCGCCGCTGAAAATAGAGTCACACAAATTATCAAAGTGTCAGCCAAGTACCAAGCCATCATTCTGAAGAGGATTGCTGAAATCAAAACAAACACAGTCTTCAAAGAACTAACCAATTTTGGTAATGCTAACAACTATGATAACGACTTAAAACGAAGTTTGAACGCGGGCTCAATTACTATGGAAGACTTGGAAAATTTCCTTGAGACTACCGATAGGCATATAAGAAAATGTTCAGAGAAGCAACTCCTCCTTCAAAAGGAACGGGACAGACTGACCGAAGTAAACAGGATCCATGAGACCGAGATCATTAATATGAAGAAGTTCTTGAGCGAGCTGTCGGTTAGCTTCCAGACTTTCAGTTCAGTGAAGGACCTGTACGCTCAGAAACTGAGCAGGGTTATTTCGATTCAACGAACGGTTAGGCGTGAGATACTTAATTTAGACGGGCAAGTGAGCGACGCGTGCATGGGCAAGCTGGAGCGCGGCTACGCGGCGGCCATGCAGGACCTCGCCGAGTGCGCGCTCAACCTGCAGCGCTGGCTGGAGCGCTGCATCGCCCGCACGCTGTCCGCCGAGCGCATCAAGCAGGCCTTCGTCAGCGAGCCCGAGCGCGCCTCGCTGGCCGGGACCAGCTTCCAGAACGCGGGCTTGGAGGTACAGGTCGACGAGCTGGAGAAGTCCTTCCAGAAGCTTCTGGAGGAAGTGAGTCGCGCGCCGCGGGGCGAGGGCGCGCGCGACCCGCAGGCCCTCACCGTCATGGAGGTCCGCGCGGAATACGAGGACAAACTCAACAGAATGAAGGCTAAAATGGTCAGTATCCTCCCCATAATGTTGTTGATATTGCTATACCAGGTTGTGTGGTGGTTCTACCTAATGATGGATTACTGAGTGGTGTGGCTTAGCGTTTGACTGTTATGACTTGTGAAGTCAATTTATTTATATTGTTGACAAATAAATTGTTTTAATGGATGCTTTTGTTTTATTTATAGTTTGTTATACTTAGTGTTCATTAAAACATTTTTAGTAGATAGTTATTAGTAGAAGCCGCTTCCGAAGGTAATATGTTTAAATATTATGTTTGCATGGCACGGCATGGCACGTATAGATATGGACGCGTTCGACTGTCATCGCGTAGTACAGTAAATGTTTTATATTTCAGAAACAACTGTACACGGCACAAATAGACGTGTTCAAAGAGAAGCGCAAGGAAGAGATCGCGGTGTTGGAGCGCGAGCTGGCGCGCGCGCGGGACAAGCTGGCGGCGTCGTCGCGCGCCTACGAGGAGCACATCCGCGGCCTCACCAGCGAGCTGTGGTCCGTGGGCGAGAAGTTCCTCGTGCAGCGCGGCGAGGCCGACTGGCTCAGGCGGCGCCAGCGCTCCGGCTCGCTCATGTCGCTGCAGCACGTGCATTCCGTGCGTACACTCACACCATATGTCCAATCTCTTCTCAACCACTCGCGCTAACTAACCTGATTTTATACCATAAATGTCCAAGTGAGCAATTACTCGATCGAACTTGTTTTACTAATTTAGGTGATTTGTGCGTGTTTCAGTCTGGTCTAGTCCCAACCCAAGAAGAGCCATCCCGTCCATCAGATTCTGCTTCTCTTCGATCTCTGCCTGTCAACAATAACGCTGCGCGACGAGGTAAATATTGTTATAACATTAAAAGTATTTATGGTGTATACCAACTTCAAGGGCACACAACCAATTAGCAATGTTACTTGTTGGATATAGAGCTGTGAGTTTGTCCGCAGAGCCGCGCGGCCTGCACATGTCCGACGAGGAGAGCGAGGTGTGCGACAACCGCTACCTGCGCGAGCTGTGCAGCCCGCGCCAGTCGCTGGGCGCCGGCCCGCGCCTCAGCGAGCTGCGTCGCCGGAACTCGCTCTGTCCGCCGCATCTCAAGAGCTCCTACCCCGCAGAGACGCAGTTCACGCACGCCGTCGACGAGGAGGATATTAAGGTATTCTAATTGATTAGTAATCGAAGGTAAAATGTGCTTTTTTTGCATGTTCGGGTAGTTTAAATGTTTCTAAAATCACAATTTTCAACCTTGATGATAGTTGGTTTTCTTTTGCTTAAATAACTTTTCGTTATACACTAAACAGTTACTTTAGCCCAGTATCATAGGGGGGTTAGGCTAATATATCTTTCTTGTTAAAACGAAACTTTATCTTCAGAAAACTCAAAGTCAACTTCGATTTAGCTATTTTAAAGAAACCAATGTCAGCTATATTGCGCATTTTTTCTTTGCTTTCACATTCATTTCTATTATAGATATTGTTGTGCGAGCCTATTTCCTTTTTCCATATCATTACACGTGGTTATACGTTGTCTACTCAGTTTATCAACGCAGCCGGCGCCAGCGCAGCGGCCGGCAAGCCGCAGCGCAAGGAGGTGGGCATCATCGCCTACAAGAAGCCCGGCCCGCCCACGCCCAGCAAGCAAGCAGGACGACTCTCCGCCACAGTCAGTATTGTGCAATAATATATATATAGTTATGTCCTACTGATATTATATGTATACAGGGTGACTTCGAAGTCGTGGGCAATATTTTAAACTAAGACACTATTAATGACACTAATTGCGTTAGGGATACTTTTACGCAAAAAAAATTGTTACCTAGTTACTAAAAATATAATGTATACTTAAATAATAAGTAACTTACTACCGTAATAAATTACTATTGAAAAAAAAACAAAACTAATCAGATAATGCCAATGATCTAAATTATCAAAATATTTAAACGCGGCCGTCGCATCATCCACGGCCGCGCGGAACTTAAAAAAGGTAATAACCTACATTATTATTTTTTTTTTACGTAAAAATAGCCCTAACGCAATTAGTATCATTAATAGTGTCTAGTTTAAAATATTGCCCACGACTTCGAAGTCACCCTGTATACGTGAATGTTTGTGAATATAGATGAACGGATGTTTCTTTGGTACTCTTTCACGATCACTTTCCGTTGACGGGCCTGTTGGTCTAGTGGTTAGTGACCCTGACTGCTTTGTTGTGGGTTCGATTCCCACCCAGGACAAATGTTTGTGTGATGAGCACGATCATTCTGTGTCTGGATGTGATTTATCTATAATATGTATATATTTAGTAATATGTAAGTATGTTTATCAGCTTTGTGATTACTATAATACAAACTCTGCTTAGCTTGGGATCAGATGGCCGTGTGTGGATATTGTCCCAAGATATTTATTTATTTATCGAACAGCTGGGCGAATGTTGAAGAAATTCGGTATGGAGTTAGCAGACACCCTGGATTAACAACTGACTGCGTTAGACGTAACGTTTTTTCAGCTATAACCGATATTGACGCAGGCGGAGTCGAGGGCAGCGGCTAGTTTCTAATAATATTATTCCATAGTCTTAAACTTGTGCAGTATTTATATTGGCTATTATTGTTTTCTAAATTTATTTCACGATAAGTCCTAAAAATGTTATTGGTGACTATGTCTACTTACCTTTATGTTATGTACAAGGGTTGTGCGTGTCTGCATTCAAAGAATTGTGATAATGATTGACCCAAGCTGGTTTATTCTTTGTATTTTAGGTTTCAATTTGCTCTATTTCCGCTCTAAGACAAATTAAATTATATTTTGACAAGGTTCCTCATAATTCCTCAAAATTCCTCATATAGGTGGACATACCAATTTTTTGTCACGAGATCTTCCGAGAAGTAATTTATACACATTTTAACAATTCGATCAGATCTTACTTCTATTAAACATGTAAGAGGCAGAATTCGTAAATACGAAGGACATTACATTAATTTGTTGTATAGGACTCGGAGCTGCGCGAGTCAATGCGTGTGGAAGCCGACCCGCAGCCGGCGCGCAAGACAAGCACCCCGTCCCGCCTGCGCTCGCTCTTCCGATCCTCCAGAAACGATACCGCCGAAGTAAGTGCATTACACACAACTCAATTATAACATCCTTCTTACTATAATTGTCTTAAAGATACTTTTGAAAATAATCCTTAAATGTTAAACCCTTTATTATTTGTTACTCAGAATCCGACGTTGTCTATTAATTTCATTCATTTTTCTCTTTAATAAAGTTATCAATTTTCTCACATTTGTATTAGTGTATAATCATCTTGTAAAGATAATACTGAGCCCAGTAGTCATTTAACCAGTGATTAATATAAGACTTCTTTGCAGGGAACCCCACGAAGCAGAAGGCTGAGTAACATGTTTAGAAAGAAGTAGTTTGTTTTTTGACATTTAATTTCTGGAACGAAATTGTTATATCAATAAATTATTTATTGCTTTTTTTAATTCTGGTTTTTTTCCCTTTTATATCTAGCGTTTTGATTGGTAAAGGATGAAATAAAATTGGTAACATTTTTATATTATTCTTTAATTCATAGAAGTACACCACGAAAATCACTATAGCACCAAACATTACATACAAAATGTATAAAATTGTGCCTGTTTGTCATCACATGTGTCTGGGAACTAAGTCTGGCTCATTAACACAAAGCGCGCAGAAAACAGGCCGCGTACAGGCGACGAAGCTCAGCGCAGTGGCTTCCCTTATGACACTCGAAAACAGATTTAAAACTAATCTAATAGAGTTCTAGAATGTTTGACAGCCTTGCGCATGCTCGATGACATTTCTTTTCTAGCAATAATGTTCTTTATTTTGATAGATTTTAAGTCTGATTTGGAGAGTTCTAAGGTATCTGTCGTGCTGTGCTCTAGCAACTGTGCGCCGGCACACTGGCCTTAGGCTGCCTGTCCACCGGAGCGGAGCTAGGCTGCGGAGCGGAGAAACTCAGATATATTAACCAATAGGGTTGTACAAAATCTCCGCTCCTTGCAATCCATTGGTTAATATTTCTCGGTTTCTCCGCTCCGCAGCCTAGCTCCGCTCCGGTGGACAGGCAGCCTTATAGTGTCTGTATCTATACTAATATTATAAAGCTGAAGAGTTTGTTTGTTTGTATGTTTGTTTGTTTGTTTGTTTGAACGCGCTAATCTCAGGAACTACTAGTTCGAATCGAAAAATTCTTTTTGTGTTGAATAGACCATTTATCGAGGAAGGCTTTAGGCTATGTAATATCACGTTGCAACTATTAGGAGCGAAGAAATAATGGAAAATGTGAAAAAAAACGGGGAAAATTATTCATCCTTGAGGGTTTCCGTTGCGTGCGCTGCGAAAACGGTTCAAGACACACACAATATATGTATGTAATAATTATTCCTATTAAAATGATCTAAAAAAATGTCCGCGACAGTATATGTCTATCTTTTAAGATTAACTCACTAGAACCGTTTTTATGGCAATCAAATTCGATCGAAATTAATGCATTAACGCACAGCCCAAACTACTGGACGGATCGGGCTGAAATTTGGCACGCAGATAGATGTTATGACATAGGTATCCGCTAAGAAAGGATTTTGATAAATTCTACCCCCAAGGGGATAAAATAGGGGATAATATTTTTTATGAAACTTTGTTAAAATTAAACCGATCGGGCTGAGACTTTACATGCACATAGGTACTATAACGTAGGCATCCACTAAGAAAGATTTTGAGAAATTCCACACATAAGGGGATGAAATAGGGGATGTTTGTAGAAATCTTCTTAGATTTTTGACTAGCCATGACTATAAACAAGTCTCAGGGGCAAACTCTCAAATTTGCGGGTATTGACTTGAGAGAACATTGCTTCTCTCATGGACAGTTCTATGTTGCTTGCTTACGAGTAAGTTCTCCCAGTAGCTTGATAGGTTTAGCGCCAAATGACAAATTAGTTAAGAATATTGTGTACAAGGAAGTTTTGTAGGCCATAATTTTTTACACTAACTTGCTAAACAATAATACTTATTAACGCGTGCGAAGCCGCGGGCAAAAGCTAGTTATATCATACAGGCCCTGGTGAGCGCCAGGATGGCCCGTTGTCTTTATCCGACGCACGTTGATTAAAATATACAAAGCAATCCTCAGTCAAGTGAATTAAAATAATACAGACACTTAGGGTATTAATTTAATTCACTGAAATACAAGGGCAATAAAGAATCCAACCGCATAGAGTCAATGAGCCAGAACGAATAAAAAAATCAATTTAATCTCAAATTCTATTAAAAATGAACTTTAATCTTAAACTAAACAATAAATAAAAACATAAATATGATCGTAATATACAAAATAAACGCCTTTATTTACAAAAATCTCAATAGTAAATAATATGGATTTCAAAACGAAAATACAAAAATAATGTATTGCGTACAAATAATTACGATTGATGATTTATTTGAGCATTGCTTTATGTCAACAGGATTAGCGGGTAAGTTAATGATGTCTAAAGGAAAGACCACGACAAAAATACACACCAACACAGTAAAAAACATTACAATATAGAATTAACATTATTTTCCAAACGAACTAGTGTCCAGTAAATAGTCTGAAAATTGATTTTTGAGACCTAACAATGATATATGGCTATATTTATGTATGTAAAAATTTTACATTCCTTATTATGTGCACAGGTAAGTCTTAGTTAAAATTAAATTATAACTAATAATTTGTGAGAGTGATTTGGCACCAGTTTCAACGTAGACACTCAAAGACAATTGTAATATGAAAATACATCGATAACACGTCATAAATGAAAGTAATAAATAAAATTATGCGACCTTTTACTTACGGCTAAGGAAATACATAAGTCAGGCTGCCTGACTAGGAAACTTACATATTTAACACGTTCAGTAAATTATAATTTACATTCAAGCGATTAAAAAATATTTTACACACTAGTGTGTAAAATATGACAAATATAAAAAAAAAACATACATAATTGATTGCTGATAAAGTAAAGTTACAAAAAGATGTAAATAAAAAATTGAGACAAACGTGATTTTTAAGTTTATAAAAAGACCTAAGTATATTAAATTAGCTAAAAGAAGGATAATTTTGTTTAGCAACCAACACGATTTTTAAGCACGAAAGTAAAAATAAAACTAGGTAGGTTGTAGAGTTGAAAAGGTGTAATAGGTAGGTATGTTATTTTTATAAATGCACCGTAGAATTAAAATACGGACTATTCTTGTTGTTCCATTATTTTAAACTATCCTATTTATTTAAAGATCCAAAGGATTTAGAGACAGGGAAGCGTATTGTGTACAAAGTTTGTTTAGTTATTTTAACTTAAATAATAGATGCGCAATTAGTTTAGTTAGTAACAAGTAACAAATATAAAACTCTTAAATAAATACGTGAACGCGATAAGTTCATATAGTTGATTTTCGTCGTAGCCTTTCATATTTGTAACAATCAAAACATTAGCAGATCCTAACTACGATAACTTATATTCTCAAAATAGGTACGCTCGCAAACAACACATGCTAACAATGTTATTCCACTACGCATCTATAAATCGCTATATCTATATAATTTCAGTACCTACCTACCTAACTTACACTTGTTATCACAATAAAATATCAGCTAGAAGCTCTGCCCATCCTGTTCAAACTAAATGTCTGAGTTTGGAGGTAAACGTAAGTTGTTGTGTGACCGCTGTGTTCCATCTATCTACCTAGGTTCTTCATAAAAAGCAAACGTTTCACACTGGATCAGAATGTTCATTCACACTTATTTATACTCACTAAATAATATCAGTTGTTAACTTCAATATCGACCTTAATTTCAAGACAAAAATTCTAATTTTATAATAACACGACCGATTACAGAAATAAAGCAACTCTGATAAGTTTTGTTAATATTTAAAGAGAAATTTCAATACATTACAAAATGTGACTTAGTAAGTGATGCTAAATAGTCCACCTGGAGTAACACTCGCGCGTGCACCCGCCGCGACGCGCGCGGGCGGCGACCGGCCGTAACACAATATGTTTTGGTCTTTTATCACATACTTCATAACCTAGCTATGTAACACGATTTATTATGTAACTACTTATAACATGCGAATATTAATGATTGAATACTTGTGACTCAATGGCAGTAACACTGTCATGGTCCGCACTACACTACGGCGTCGTTGTCACGTGCCCCACTGCTGCTATACGACACCTGTGTATTGAGTCCGCGAGCTAGCTATATCAAACGATAACAATAAGCGCTGTACAATTACTACCTACACGCTAGTCTACTCTAAACGATAAAATGCTATATGTACAACAGAAGGGTTCAGGGATCTCGCGTGTCAGTACCGGCGGATCTCTCGAGGAAGTGTTCGGATGGTATGTGCAGGGCAGCTAGAGGCAGGCGTGCGGGTTGTGCGAGCACCAGCGCGGCCAGAGCGGCGCCGCGCGCACGCCGCGCGCCACCAGCCGCGCGCGCTGCGTGTCCAGCCGCAGGTACACGTCCGCCGCCGCGCCCTCCGCGCGGTCCGACCACAGCCGCTCCGCCAGCGCCGCCGAGCGCGGCCACACGCGCGCGTCCAGCCCGCCCGGCGCCAGCTGCTCCGTCCACTGGCAGGCCGCGCCGCCCTCCACGCGCCACGCCGCCGCGCCCCCCGGACCCACACCCGCGCCCCCGCCCGCGCCCGCGCCCCCGCCCACCGGCGCCGCGTTGCCGACGCCCATGTTGCTGATGCCGCCGTTCTCCTCGGTCCACGGCCGGTGCTCGTACACCTGCTGCCACGAGCGGTAGGGCCCGCAGTGGCCGTCCGAGCTGTCGCGCCACGAGCCGAACCCGCAGTCCAGGTACCAAGCGTCCACGTGCGATATCACCGTGCGGAAGCCGGCGTCCAGCACTGCGCGCGACTCCGGCCAGCGCGAGGAGCCCCACACCTGCACGCCCAGGTGGCGAGAGTCCAGCCGCTCTAAGTACGGCGAGCGCGTCAGCCGCGACGACCACAACAGCGTTAGTTCCGGTGGCTTACCATGGTTAGCACGCTCCAGCGCTAGCATGGCTTTTTTCGTAAATTCTAACCAAAGTTCCATGGGATCTGAATCATTAAAGTGTTGCGCCCAGCAGCGTTCAGACACTTCATCTCCGCCCAGGTGAAATAGGTCGTCGACCTCCGTTAACTGTATTATCTCAGTATAAATTCGCTGCAGCAGATCGTAGACGTGCGGGTTTCTGGGGTTGAGCTGTCCGCAAGGGGGTTCCCCGCAGTAGGCGCTCCAGGGCTCGGCCTCGATGCAGTGCGCGAGCTGGCCCAGGCCGGCCCCGGGCCCCCAGCCCCAGGCGCGGCCCACGTGCGCGGGCGCGTCCACCTCCATGAGCACGCGGATGCCGCGCAGCTTGGCGTGGCGCACGATGGCGCGCACGTCGTCCGGCGTGTACACGGCGCCCGGCCCGTACGCGCCGTGCTGCGCCAGCTGCGGCGCGCTGTTCAGCCGCAGCGGGAATGACTGCGAGTCGCTCACGTGCCAGTGAAACGTGTTCAATTTGGATGCGGCCATCGCATCTATCGTTCTAAGAATTTCTTCTGAAGGGAAAAAGTTCCGAGCTGTGTCCAACAGCAGGCCACGATATGGAAACCGTGGCGCATCCACTACTGTAGCCGCTTCTAGTATAAGCAAGGAACTGGCATAAGGATCCATCCATACTATTTGAGACAGGGTCTCGAAGCCGTGGCGGGCGCCGCAGAAGGAGTGAGCTGTGATGTCAGCCACCAGTGCCTTCCTGGCGGGTCTGAGCGCCAGTTTGTAGCTCTCGTCAGTGTCGAGGCGCATGCGCGGGTCGCCGCTGCCGTTGATGGCGACGCGCACCAGCACCTCGTGCGGGGAGCCGTAGTCGCTGGGGCGGGAGTCTGAGCCCATACTGCGCTCCAGCATGCGCATGTCCTCCTTCATGAGCTCGAAGGCTTCGGCGAGGTGGTCGGACACGTCGCGCGACGGGGAGGACACGATCTGCAGCTTGAAGCCGTCCGCACGCACCGGCACCACGGCGGTGGCGAGGCTGACGGGCCCGGTGGGCTGCGGCCACAGCTGCGTAGAGTCGCATAACATGTTGCACGTCTGTAGCGACTGCAACGTCGATGACTCCGACGCGAGGAGTCGCTCGCAGCGATAATTCCGGCAAACCCATGTCCATTGTGGCTCGATACCTCTGAAATTGTAAAACGTTATTCTTATTTAGGTAACTTATTGTTAGTTCAATTGTTAGGTTTTTCGTATGTGTCATCCTCTTTTAAATCATCTTCCTGCCCTTATCCCATTTCACTTGAAGATTTAGCTATGGTTTTATAGTCGGCCGCCTGCCTGACACTAACCCTCTTTGGGAATGCATTTGTTGATGGCTTACCCGCCACCATTCGGGTGACCCAAGGTGCTTGGTACAGTGCACTGGGTCTTAAGGTCCATTAGTCGCCTTTTACGACACCCAGTGGAGGATATGGGGTGGTGCTATTCTTTATATCCGGACACCACACGGAAATCAAAGGTGTCATCCTCTTTTAAAAGTGTAAGAAAAAGAATAGACGGTGAACTTACGCATAGAGCGCCTGTAGTGGCCTGTTCGGGCGGTCGTCGCTCTGCTGGCGCCAGTACAGCAGCGCGGCGGCCGTGCAGGCGGCGGCGGCCAGCAGCAGCAGCGCGCGCCGCATGCGGCCCACGCGCGCGAACTGCGCCGACGCGCCGCGCCCCAGAGCCTCGCCCCACCACTTCATCGCGATCCTAGCCTACTACCTGGGAACAAAAACAATATCACTTCATTAATCAAAGACATAGGCAGATTTTGGACCGTAGCGTACTGACCGTTAGCTCAAACTGTTCTACGATAATTATTCCTTTCGAGTTGTTAACAAAATCCACGTTTTCACGAAAAAATACTATAATGTCGCGTAAGGTTCTTAGGTATCTGCGGCAACATGAAAGATTACCACTGTCAAAATGCACGCAACGTCGGCGTCGTCACGTCGTAGATTGTCTACTACCCGATCTGCCGTTCACATACCTTAGGGGGTGACTAGTTCTTGCGCGCTCACTATAAGTGTAAATAAGATTTCATAAATCGTTGTTACAAATCTCGCACAGTTGTACAGTAAATTATAAAGATCTTCCAACTGCCGTGGATTGGACAATGCATGATTGAAAACGTCTGAAGTTTAGGTGTTTGTGCTCGTAAAGCTAGTTGATAAGGTTGAAACAAAGCTCCACGGCATCGGCATTCGTTTACGAGGCAGCTAGGTGTCTATTTCTAAAGTGAGACGAGTTAAAAGGCGCCAGACGCTCGACTTCTAGGTCACTTCACTTTGGCGCACATACAGGGTCCCGTAGATAGAAAACAGCTTATTGTAAAACAATCGTTTGCAGAGAATACATTGTTTGAATTACAATTCACGTATCCTTGTTTGTTATTGGCAGAAAAAGGCTCATAGAGACAGTTAGTGTGTATTGTATGTTTACAGAGTAAATGCTACATTCTTAACAAATAATCACACAGTTTGTTAGCTAATCAACAGAAAATCTTACGTATTTTTGTGGTAAATTCGGTCATTGCAGCGCTGAGTAACCACATCTTCTTTATCGTGTGTACAAATTTAAATACAATTCTTAATAGCGTCCAGCGATGAGTACTAGTAAATACAAATAGAAAACAAATGAATAAGACTATTAACAATACCCTATTCGCGAAGATGTTTAATGAAAATATTGTGATAAACAATTCATTATGTTTAGCTGACTCTGCTCACAAACAAAATATGACTCGAAATGAATGATGATGATGAATTGAAATAGCAACGCAAATATACGGGACGTTTTTACAATCGCGAGAAAGCGCGTAAATCGGTGATAAATGTAAGTCACGTTACTTAACGTACTTACGAAGATAAGCCGGTTGCCTGTTCACTCTATATTTTACAGTAAAAATCGTACGAGGTTTAGCAGCTTCTGTTGGTAATCTTAGTTTGGTTCTGTACTTAGGTCTGTTATCTGTAAACTCTGCTTATTACACTTAAATAAGCTTGTGAATGACATCTACCTCGACGGTATAAAACTGTTTTCTTAGATTCCAAAAAATCTTCATGGTATAGCAGAAACTAGTGGTAATCAAAAATAAAATGTAATATAAAATGATAACCAGACTTCTTTTGTAGAAAAAATGATTTCAGGAAAAGACACGTCTACGAATTTCCATCACACGTAGATAACGATATTTGCTCAAAATAATCTGTAGAGTTTCTACACCGGTAAACCGCTAGCTTTCAGTTCCTGTGAGCAAGTTAAAAACATGAGTAACGCACAAGTGGCACGTGAGTGCGCGACCCGCCTGTGTAATTATACAACACTTTGCAGTTAATTACTATGTGCCTGAAGAATCCATATTAAATGCTTTCTAGACGCGCCAGTTTCTCGAGAGCTGTATTCCCGATGTGAGAAAGTTTTTTGTGCATTAGTAATAGTTTTGTACAGTATCGAACCCTGCTATCGATTTCCTTTTGTAGTATGATGAGTAAAGAGAGTGAAGTGCAGTGAGTTTTTTCAAAAAAAATGCCCATTTTGTTGCCTTGAGTGAGGTAAATAAACACCCGAACCAAAAGCTTAGGTATAAGAGGACGCTATACTAACTAAATTCGAGTTTCATAATGATGTTGTTTTTAAATAACCCGCTATGAAGTTGAAGCGATGCAAGGATGTCCTTGCGAAACGTTTTATTAAGAAATAAATTGGCAATTATTTCAGCTCCGTCACATCATTTTTCAAATTGTATGTTTTAAATGTATTTTAGTGTGCAATAAAGTGTAATAATTAATAATTAATAGAACAAGATATGATGAACATCGTTTCTAGTATTTCTATTGCATTTTACATATTGTCAAGAATAGATGATTGCATGTTATATTTAGATTCCCTTAAACCCATTGCCTAGACTATTACAACTTTCGTTGGAGCGTACATTTTCAACATTTGCAATTGGTGTAAGTGGTTTGGGAGAGTCTACGAAGTTGCATATTTGATATCCGAATTCACTGACCCCGGCCTCCGGCGCTCCCTACCAACTTACAAACAAACTGTATTAACAAATATAGACCCTGTCACACCGCAATAAGGGTCATTCTGTGTGATGCTGGCAAATGTTTGTGAGACTTAATTCAATTTCCTGTAATAGGGAAATAATCTGTACGAAATTATATACAGAATGGACATTATTAAGTTTGATCTCCTGCATCCTTGTCCGTAAATATAGCGCAGAAAGTTAATTTAAATAAATACATGCTTCAAGTAAATAAGCGAGAAACTGCTAGAAGTTTTGATCTACATATATACCTGCATGAAATTAGGAATTCGTGAGGATGTGTGCCAATTTCGAGCGACAAAAGTTTCATATGTTTCTTGGTATTTTTTGGTAACTGTGAACAGGAAAATCTTTTAACTTAAAATTCCCATGAATACATCAAGCCCTTTTCATTCCGCATCATAATGGGGTATTCATAGGTTTCGTGAGAAAGTTACCAGGCGTAGTAGTACATAAACTATTCAAAGGTACCGGGACGGCGAGCTTCTATGTATTGTAGTCTATTTAAAAATTAACTTGACATATCCGATGACAAAAATATTGGGAAGTAGAGTAAGTCGTACCGGCTACATATTGCTTCTACAATAAAATTAATTACAATAAGATAGCGTAAGTTCATATTAGGTTAAAAAAAAAAAGTATGCGCAGTGTGCACGTATTTAAAATACATGCCAAAAGTGAAAAGAGAAATGGTGAGGTGAAGTGAATCGTCATGACGATATAAAAAACAACTATCTATTTTACAATTAAGAAAAATAAGTATAAACAACAAAAGGAAAACGGACACATTAAAACAAATCCTTACTCAAAGCTGGTGTTTTCAAGTCAGTGTTTGATTAATTCTGAGTACCGAGTACCAGGAGCACATGTGGTGGAGGCGTCGCCGCCGTGCGCGATGATATGACTATTTTATACGAGCCTCGTGACGTAGCAGGCACACGCGGACCCTCTCAAGGGAACCACCACCTGGCCCAAGTCCATATTCACCAAATATACTAAAGAATTAAACTACATTTGTTTATCTATTTTGGTAATTAGAACTACCGTAATCAATAAAGCAATTAATCTGTTTTTTTTTTCGTTTAATATGTATCTAATAGTTGACATGAGTTAGTGCACTGGCAAGTGAGCACTATTGCTATCAGTTTGACATGTCTTAAACCGGTGAGCTGATGGAAATTGGTGGAGACCTAAGCAATAACAACTAATAGGCTTCAAATAATATGAAAATTACATGTTCTTGTCCGGTTAATAAATTTCATTGTCTTTTATTTAAATCCTAGAAATATTAAAACTAATACTCGTCAATTAAATACCTAGTTATATGTTAGAAATATTAAACAATAACTCGTCAATTGACAGGCCTGTTGGTCTAGTGGTTAGTGACTGACTGCTATGCCGGAGGTCGGTTTCGATCCCCACCTAGGACAAATGTTTGTCTGGGTGTAATTTATCTATAGTATGTATTTAGAAATATTAGTAGGTATGTATATCAGTTGTCTAGCACTCATAATACAAGCTCTGCATAGTTTGAGACTAGATGGCGTTGTGTGAAAGTCGTGGAATATTTAGTCAAATACAGTCATTCCGAGTATTAGCCATCTAACAAAACGCTTCGATTCTCGGTAAGCCACCTAGTACCAGGGCCTACCACGTAGGTGGTGTGGCCACCAATCGCCGCAAACGTCACCTTCGTCAGGTGTACGTGGACCAACACTTTCCACCGCTAACCGCTCTATAATTCAATGAAATCGATCAAGCGCCACACCTTATCTATTGCGATGTATCGATAAGAATTCGCGAGTTACGCGATGGCTTTAGTAATTTTGTACTAAAGAGATTTTTATCATGCTTTCTCAAATATAAAAGTTTAGAATTTATTCAAAAATAAGGCACTCCAAAAAAATTGGCTTTCGCCATCATCTGAAGCCACAAAAAATGTAGTCATCTCAATAACAGTCATTCAAAATAATACCCATCCAACTTACACCACTACCGGCTAATTAACGACATTGCAATAAATACCATAGAATCTAAGGATCCTAGCAGTTTCCTATAACACGTAGGTGATGGCGGCGCGCAGTTATCGCACCCCCATTCACTACTCTCAGTTAGTTTTGAGCCTCTCATGACGTATGCTCGCATCCGCACCCCTTTTTATCGGCGCGTCTCGTTAGGGCCCCTATTACAGGGCTTCCGGCATTTCCAAGTTATTTTAGGCCGTATAAAAGGGCTTTGAAGTTACACAAAATCTTTATACTTTAAGTGACAAAGGGATATCATTATAGACAGACAGACAGAATAGTTTTGACACATTTGTCTATGATAACACTTTTAGTAAGCAATGTTTATGAATAAAGGCTTTAAAAGAACAGTCAGCCGCCGTTAATATATCAAATTTACTAACTATACAAATATACCTACGACTATTATATGTTAGTTGTGTTAGGAAAGTTATGTGACTTTTAGTCTTCTCCGTACATTAAATTTGGGCGATTTAATTAGCGGTAACTCTTCTACTAAATAGTTATATTTGGATCTATTTTAAGATGTCAAATAGGTTTTTATATTGAGTGATGGATCGAGTTTCGACTATGTTCAGTGTAGCGTGTATCATATATTATTATTTTCTGAACATATGCAGAATATAATGGACTGCGCGGAAACGGTGCACGCAAAGTATGCGTGTTGCAGTTTTAATTACTCAATACTGAACATATAGTAAGTATATGTATATGCGGAGACTGGCATAAAAAAGAATTTAATTTTTATTTCCATTCTTTGAAAATATGACGCCATTAATTAATGAATAAAGCTGATTAAATGGGTACTTCGTCGATTCATACCACGCGTTGTTCGCACCATGGTGTGAATCGCACAAGAACCATTTTTGAATTGGATGATTCGCACCATGGTCCGAATCGACGATACCAAAAAAAGTCTTTCGTTGTTTCACACCATGGTGTGAAACGACGAAAGACATTTTTAAAATTCGCCGATTCGCACCAACGACATTTTCTTATTATTTGACAATCAAGCACACAAGTGCTTAGAGTAAGTACGTAGTATTACCTATTATTTAATTATTATAACGGCAAAAACATATAAGTATATGAATGCCATCTGTTTGGAAGTTTTGTAGCTACTATAATAATACTATCTACAACACCAGCGGGTTTTACAGTAAGTAAAATAATGAGAAAATAAAAGAAAAAGGTAATCTGATATTATAATATCAGTAACATTGTATAACAATTTTATTAGTGTTTTTTTAAATTATATAGTTATTTTTTAAATTATTTTTAAATATATCTTTAGTAATGTTGAGCACGCTTTGATTTTTATTATTATTTAAGAGAATATTTAATGTAAAAAGTAAGGTAGACAAGTTATTTTAGCAATTAGATAAAAGTTAAAAGGTAATTTTCCTTAAATCTGTGATTTTATTTATAATTATTTTTTTATTATTTACAAATAAATCTTTAGTCAAGTGAGCAACATGTGATTTTTTAAAGTAGTCATAATCATTGGAATAATCTGACCTACAAAATGTGATCTATACTAATATTATAAAGCTGAAGAGTTTGTTTGTTTGTTTGCTTGAACGCGCTAATCTCAGGAACTACTGGTTCGAATCGAAAAATTCTTTTTGTGTTGAATAGACCATTTATCGAGGAAGGCTTTAGGCTATATAATATCACGTTGCAACTATTAGGAGCGAAGAAATAATGGAAAATGTGAAAAAAAAACGGGGAAAATTGTTCATCCTTGAGGGCTTCCGTTGCGTGCGCTGCGAAAACGGTTCAAGATACACACAATATATGTATGTAAGAATTATTCCTATTGAAATGATCTAAAAAAATGTCCGCGACAGTATATGTCTATCTTTTAAGATTAACTCACTAGAACCGTTTTTATGGTAATCAAATTCGATCGAAATTAATGCATCAACGCACAGCCCAAACTACTGGACGGATCGGGCTGAAATTTGGCATGCAGGTAGATGTTATGACATAGGTATCCGCTAAGAAAGGATTTTGATAAATTCTACCCCAAGGGGATAAAATAGGGGATGAAATATTTATGAAACTTTGTCAAAATTAAACCGATCGGGCTGAGACTGTACATGCACATAGGTACTATAACGTAGGCATCGCAAAGAAAGATTTTGATAAATTCCACACATAAGGGGATGAAATAGGGGATGTTTGTAGAAATCTTCTTAGATTTTTGACTAGCCATGACAAGTCTCAGGGGCAAACTCTCAAATTTGCGGGTATTGACTTGAGAGAACATTGCTTCTCTCATGGGCAGTTCTATGTAAGTAACTCACGAGTAAGTTCTCCCAGTAGCTTGATAGGTTTAGCGCCATATGACAAATTAGTTAAGAATATAGTGTACAAGGAAGTTTTGTAGGCTCTAATTTTTTACACTAACTTGCTAAACAATAATACTTCTTAACGCGTGCGAAGCCGCGGGCAAAAGCTAGTTATTAATACATGTGTAAATGCCTAAGTTATGTTTAATGTCTTTTGTTAACAATAAATATTTTATCCCAATAAACAATTTGCTTTAATAAACGTTTTCTACCCGTCAGTACCAAAAAGGAATTATTTTTATAACTTTTATATAATGGTGCGAATCGACGAATTCAAAAAATGTCTTTCGTGGTTTCACACCGTGGTGTGAATCGCCGAAGGACTTTTTTTGGATTCGTCGATTCGGACCATGGTGCGAATCATCCAATTTAAAAATGGTTCTTGTGCGTTTCACACCATGGTGCGAACAACGCGTGGTATGAATCGACGAAGTACCCGATTAAATAATCATTTTTTTCCCGCAATCAATATATTGTTTTCTAAATTGTTATGCCTACAATTTTAAAAAATGAATACCGTAATAGTCTTACTGTATATTGTGGTCAGTAGATCAATTGTTCGGAATCACCATTACTGCTTATTTTCTGGAATAGCTGCGTAGGTATTTCAGAAGATAATAAAGATAATTGTTATTTGTATAATTAAATCCTTTTTTTCGGAGTGAAACGCTAATGACTTCAACCCACGCCGAGGCGAGGGCACGGCGTGGGGATATATCATATCGGACCGTCTAAAAACACCCCGGGCCATTTCTACTACCCAAACCAGTCACGGGATCACTCGCGTATGCTTTGCTTGACTCTGGCTGATCTTGATCTTGCCACGCACAAAAAGCTTGGCAAATATTAAAATATTTAAGATATTAGGTGCCATTACTGACAATATGAACATGTAATAATAATGTATTCACTAAAACATATCTCACATTACGTATTCAGTATAACATTCCTAACATTAAAATCCATATTTTTATTTGGCACATCCTTGATTGATGATTCGCATCAATTACGCTATGTCGCAAAGCAATGTTGATAATGGTTTAATATCAGATGCTATTAGGCGTTTGTTCAGTATTGTGATCGACAACCCGTGTTCGATCTGTGATAAACATGTGAATTTGTAATGTATGGAGTAATAACGACGAATTGCTCAGGGCTGACACATGAAAAATTGATTTAATACTATTGGGTAGATGGTATTAGAATAGAAAACTCGAAATGTAACTGAGTGACATTTGTATGGGATTCTTTGATGAAATAATAAACCTTGCTGGATGGAAACTAGTGTATTTTCATTTACAATGAAAAATCTTGACAAATATTAAAGTTGATGATCGTATCATCAATTTGCTTTTGTGTTTAACATCTAAATATTTTAACTATTATGATTATTCACAATATGAACATTTAGCCTTACCGTTAGACAAATATTTCTAATTACTCTTCCCCAGTGTCCTGATATACAGCTAATACATTAGCGTAGTGTTGGCAGCCCTATTTGTGGCAGTAAATGCTGTCGCGTGTAGCCCAGGAGTCACCGCCCTGCTCGACATGCACACCCAACACATGTGACGTGTTACTTTTATCTACCGTGTTATTATGAAACTTAGCCAAAAAGCTATAAATAGAAACTGTTCCTTACTAGTACAATTTTAGTATCGGAAACCTGTCGTTCAAGGTTTTTTCGATTCATTACTATTCGTATGTTTGACGGTCGTAAATACAGATACACGAACTTCAACATTTTTAATGATGTTTGAAACTGACTTCCATTTTTTTTCCGCTGGGGGAAAATGCATTACGGATCCCCTCCAGTTCGGAGCAATATGTAAGACACCTCAGGCTAAAAGGATCCCGGTAAAAACCCTTAGAGAAACGCCGGCATCGCCCTAGTGGAGAAAGCCTTCATTCTTGAATATACTACAAAACAGTATACAATACCAAACTTAATAATGCCACTATAATGCTTCCTTACGTATCTGTTTCTTTCTACTCTTTATTTTAAAGTATAAGGCACCATGTAAGACATGAACCGTCATGTTTAAGGTGTTCAACAACCTAATATAAACTTAATATAATTAGAGTAAACTTCTGAGCAGTTACTTAACAAATACACAGTTGTTATGTGTTGTCTTTACACATTAGGCCAGAACAATTAAGTAACTACCATTTACATTACTACTGTTAAGACTACAAATAGGTACGAGGCATCGATTAATTCAGTTTTCAATAACACAAATAAAGTCAAAGGAAACCGTTTCACGGTATTTACGTGGTGAAGCTAGTGACGTCAGCAGGCGTGGTAATTACGTCCCCTTGATGTTGTAAATGTCAATATTGGACTGACGTTAGGCCTGATAAAAGATTTTAATGCTTGGTACTGTTCGAATTCTATCTATAAATAAGGTCACACCCGTTATTAGTAAATGTGGTCTTAAAATAGACTTTGTTTAATTTGTAGGAAACCTTAAAAATTACGCGACATGGTTAACCAGTGAAATAGGACGTGGAAGAAATCTAGTTAAAGCTATATCTTCATACATTAGAAATATCAGATCCTACTTCCTAAAATCGTCGGAATGCTCTTCCTCTACCAAGGATTAATATTCGTTCCTTAAGCATGGCTGTTATCGTTTGAGAAGTGAGAAACGCTGCGACCAGTGTGCACTGCCTCTTGCTATCAATATAACAGCAATCCTGCTTCATAAGGTGCTACAGGGAGGGACAGAGGGGATCTTCCGTCACCTCTTAATAAGACTGTTCCAGTTGTAGAAGTTGTAGACAGATACTACACAGTGAAGTCTTTCTTTAACGTCTGCAATACAAGCCTTACTTTAAGAGGTTGAGATAGACCCCCAGGTTTCGTAGCTTTCTTAATATTCCGGCGATCCCTGGTGCAAGGGAAAGGGTGAAGCACTCCAGTAGGTTTAGTCGGTAAGTATCATGTCACTCCACATTTTCCAGGGCGGAGAAAGTGGATGAGGATTTGCTGGATTTCCCTGGGTGCTGGTCCCCAGATCGGATAGCAATTTGCCAATTTTTGCGCGTTTTCATATGGTTACTAGCCATGACCAAAACTACTTAAAACATCCGCCTATCGTATTATTAATTCATAATGGTACTTTATAAATTGTGTGGGCAGTCTCATGACAAAGTTGCATGCAGTGTGTACTCTGTGGTGATAAAGTCAAACACTAAGTAATATTTACGATAAGTATCGATAACCTAGTTTGAGATTATCTACACATTCTACACAATATGGTACATGACGAAGCAGGAAAAAGAAAATCATCCGTGAACCGGTAATAATTGTGAATACACTGATGAGAATTGAAACCCGGTCAAAATATGACATGTATTATAAAAATATATACAGGAAACAAGAGTGTTTTGAAGATGCAATAAATATTAAAAGATCATTAAATGTTTGGCATGACTTTTCATTGATCGAAAAAAAAACTGGTTAAATGTTTATTTGTTAATTTTGTTTTAAAAAAAGCTCTGTATTTTCTGAGTATTTGACAAAACTATGAAATATTAAGTTACAGCTAAGTAATTGCGATATTTAAAATAAATGTTTCAAACATAAACAATACCTATAAAATGCAGTAGGACAGGTAAGTCTGAACATTTTAGTTATCAATTATTGCATTATCGTGACAAATGACAAATGTCGTGTTACACAGATCTTTGTGTCCGATTTAAACTATTAATGACAAAATTAGCAATAATCTATTAATTATTTCAATATCTGATAACAATTGCACTAACAAAAATACCCTCGCGGTAGACGACCTTAATTCTTAGAACGTTTAAAACAAAAAACAAAAAGTATACTATTCGTACCCTATAATAGTAATAAAAAAAGAAAATATGTTTACAAAGCAGACATGTATTTAATACAGCCATTGTAACTGGCAGTGATTTAAAGATTCTGTCGAAACATCAAAATCAGTTCAGGCTTTACAAGTTACGGAGGAATATGACATGATAACTTAATTTGACATGTTTTTATTCAAGCTATAGACATTTGTAATGTAATTTTTTGGTTAATTGTTAAAAATTGTTTTTTTCCCTTTGACATTTTTAATATTATAATATGTAGATATTTTTTTTATTTCTTACATCTTTTTGACATTTTAATTTAATTGTTTAAATGTATGTTTAAATTTAGATTGAATAATTAATTATTATTGTCACAAAATTTGCATGCCGAATTTAGTAGGCGGAATATGAAGAACTATTGAATGAATCTATCTATCTATCAATACATAAACTTTCATAAAACTGTTCAACAATTATATTGCTTCTAGGCAGTCGCAGGGCGTAAAATTTAAGATACAATAACAAAAATAGACCTGAAGGCGTTTTAATGCGTCAGCATTCATTATATACAGGGTGTGCGCGGATCACCTTTTGTAGTTTAATGACCATAGGGGTGTTATGTTTCAATTAACACAATGCTGACCAGATAATGACGTCAGAGGTAGTGAATAGAACACGTGTTTGTTAAGCTATTTTAGGTGCCTGCATAAAATTCATTGTGAGGGGAAAATGTGGGTAGTTTTTTTTTAGAATTGCTTGCGTCAAATCTGTTTAAAAGGTAAAGCATTGATGTTTATGAATTCTATTCTAAACGTTTAGAGATTTACCAAAAAAAAAGGTAAATTTTAGTATTTTGAAATGAACAGTTCAATTTCAGCCTATATATTTCACGTATTACAGTTGATTTTCCCTTACCTACGCCGTAAGTAGGTCTACACATACACTACTATGAATAAATATGTAGGATCCGCGTATTATTTCGTTTGCGTGTATCGTACGTCTGGTTACATCTCAGGAGACTCTTCTGCCTCTGTAAAAGTAGGCAGCCTCAGAATAAGTAACGTGGAACATTTCAGCCACATCCGTCAATTTTCTCATACGTGAATAAATAATATTGCATACAAACAACATTTTATAGACGTCAAAAGAAAAAGAATATAAAATCGCACGAAATATTTGAGGATGAAATTGAATTTTAGTTTTCTAGAGAATAATATATTTGTGAGTTAAAGATTTACTAATAGAACTGACATAAAATTAAACAAAGCCGTTGTGTGGATCTCATAGCTACTAACTTGGCTTGACTCATCTGCATCGATTAAATTGACTTAAACTACTCAAAGTCACGTGACCTATAAAAATGTAGTGATTTCCATACGTTTTAGCGGTTTCTTATAATTTATCTACCGTGCTACAAGGCTCATTTGGCACTTGTCTGAAATCAGAAGTAATGCCGTTATCAAGAATCAACTCAACTGTCCGTCGACAGTTGCGTTGATTCTTGTTGCGAATATGGGCACTAACGCTCTCATGGCAATGCCATCCACGTGCCAAAAGATTCTTGTAGCTCTGCTTGAGACTTTGACATATTTTAGTGACACAGCACAAATAATGGATAAAATATAATAATTATAGATACGAGTGGCTACGTAAGTTTCATTTTCCTTTGAACTAATAAGTGGAATTTTCCTTAAAAATCAATAAAGTTGTTTGTCGTCAACAGAAAGTGGTAATGTTCTATCTATTTTACCAACATCGGGCTTAATAAGAGAAACAACATTGACACTGTAGTAAATAGTAGCCAATGTTGTTATGGAAATACAGGTATCTTTAGATACGGGACTGATGACTAAGTATTTTACAAGTTAAGGATTTTAGTGAAAAGGAAAGTGTAATTTTATCTCTAGGTGCATCTGACAATAATGGGGTATGAACATTCATAGCAACAAGCAAACGCGCACGTAGTAAACAATCACGACATTTAACAACATTTCGCAGTTACTCAAGGAGACAAATGCAATAGATCGATCATCATTAAATATCTATGGCGCCTGACATTTCGCGTCCCGCGCTCGAATACAGAAAAAAAAAATGAAATGTCATAGGTACCGATCGACGGTCTACAGTCTACGGTTTGAAGAGAAATGCCTTTGGAATAAGGCGTATATTCGTGTGATAAATAACAATAAATGTAAAAGTACGAACCTGTTGGCGGCGTAACGGGACGAACACGGCCGAGGGAGTGACGGGAAAGCTCCAATATTGGACCGCTAATGTCATTTATATTGGCGCCAACATTTGCTTTAATTGGCATTTGGATTGGAATAAAATATACTTTTTACTACGGCTTCGTTTAAAACTCTAGACTGTTTTTGTCAAAGTAAACAAACAACAATACTGTGAGCTGTCGCTATCGTACAGCAATTTCTACATCTTATCGGGAGTGATAGCGGAGTCTAAAATCCATACAGAAATCGTATCAATACTTATCAATATAACGTGTAATAATGTGTTTAGTTTTATGATTTTATCTAATCAACAATTTTACAATTACGATAATATATGATGATTTTGCTTTTTTCAATTTCAGTTACATCTTCGAATTCAAGATTCATGAAAACAGATCTAACTTACATGTTATAAAAACGTTTTCATCATCAATCACGTACAAAATTATCGTAACACAACACGAATCCAGTATTTACAGAGCAAACAAACCGCACACAGAAATCATGTTGGAAAACCGATAATAACAGTTGGGGGGAAGTTTGTAGCCAACATTGTGGCTTATGTGGATGTTGGTGTGTGTGGAGCCAACGTTGGGAGTTGGAGCTAGGGAAGCTAGCCTCCCTTCATTCGGTTTCCAACGTCGGGGGTGCGCGCCGCGTCCTCGCCCCGTACAAACTTCGTTCGCGATTGAAGTGTTTCGTATTCGTGTTAAATTCTATTATTGTGTAAATACTAAATAGACTACAGTGAAATTGATTACCGACAAGAATATATACGTAGATGCTGAACATAGATTTGTCGAATTTTGTAAGTTAGTTTGTTGTTGTAGTTTTATAATTGGTTATTTTTCGTTCTTTGCAATTATGAAAACTCCAAAACTTTGAGTACAAGTGAACTAATAATAGGATTGCTTTGCGTAGATTGTGATATTTTCTGATTAATTAGTTAATATTCAAATATATTGATCAACAAATTCGGAAAGAGGATAAATGTTTCCTTCTACTGATTTTATTAAAACGTATTTCCTGTTTATGAAAACGTTTTGACGAATTAATTAATATGACTAATAAGTATAAAATACAATTTACTTACCTACCTTAGTAGTTTTAATTCAGTTTTAAAAATAGTTATTATAACCAAAATCGCGTAGGTACTACCTAACCAGACCGCGTACGTAAATCTCGAATATGTTTAGAATTAGCTGCAAATGTCAAATAATAATACGTATGTATATAATTTTAAAAAGTTAAAAGGCATTTTTTTTTAAAGCTTTCAATTTAAATGAAAAGTTTAGATGGTATACGTAACTTTCAAACTTTAAATAGGAATAATCTGATTCTGAATAAATTTTATAGTCTAATCTCAGTCTAACATATAATTTCTTAAACTTTCGTTATAAACAATAAATGCGTTAGTTTATATTTCAAAGAACATTGGAAATACCTGTTTCTGTAGTATCATCATTTTTTTAAATATTGTCATTAATAATCACAGCTAAAAACGGACATTGCAAAACTAGAAAAAGTGTTTAAATATGTTTATAAATTTTTTAATATTCTTTGGCACACGTTACCTATGTATTTCCTTTCCAGCTGAATGAGATAGACTTAAACTATTTATTTACTTAAAAATGTCAGGACTATGCATTTTTTTTTATCTGTTTTCCTTCCTTCATCACTAAATGAAACGAAACTGAGTCCAGTTAGAAGATAAATAGAAAGCAAAAAATATTTTTGTTTCAGATGTGCCAGACCCACACAGCTTTCAGTAATATGTCCAGCTGATAAAAACAACTCCTACAAAAACTGGCTGGACAACCAATGACATAAAAAAAACCAGAAAAATCGTTAGAAAAAGAATAAAAAAAGTCTTAGAAATTCGAAAAAAGAACGCACAAAATTAGTGGCGGCAGTCGCGCAGGCGGCGCCGCGCTGTGCGGTTGTGGCTCGCTGGCGCCGCTGGTGGCTGGTGGCGGGCGTGGGCGCTGCTAGCGCGCAACGCAGCCCGCTCGGCTGGGCCATGGGCAGCTCGCAGCGGCTAGCCGCAGTGGCGGCCGTCTCACATGCGAGACACTACTACAACCACACGCAACCCGAGGTGCACACAGAAGTCTCCTCATACAATATCAATATATTCTTTGTCAGGTGGGTAATGATCGATTGAGACGTAAGCTAGATCAAAATAAAACATCCCCCTCTATTTAAAATCCACGCCAGAGCTTCGAATAAAACTGTAATAAATCCTAAACGCATAAAAGCGAGCGACACTCGTCGGGATTGAACCGTGCCTTTAAAACTATAACGTGTGTATGAGTAATAAAGCTTCGCCACAAGCACGTCGTAACCACTTTATGGTGATAACGAGACTCCCGCACCATATTTCAATCTTCGATAACGACTGGTCAACTTTAAAAGTTTATTAGCTACTGTTGCTGGGCGGTAATCCTATGCGATCGAACACTTAATTGAAACCAGAGAGTCTATTATGGAGTCATTCCCATCGATCGGCTGAACAGTTGAGTCTTTAAAATGTTAACCCTATATGTCACTGATAGATGGAATTTTTATGTACCGAATATTTATAGGCTTACTATAGCATACAGATATCAGATTCTAGATCTAATCTTCCAAACATCAAATACATAGATGAGGCACGCTATCGTACGAATTCATTTTTCCACGAATTAAATCAGACATGTATTTTCATATTAATTAAATACGAAATGATTATAAGTTAGAGCAACTTTCTGAACAGTAACTCGGGATTTATGAAAGGCTCAGCGAAAGGGTAAAGTGGGGATAATACAGTATTATTCTGATGTTACACCAGGTGGGGCGCGACCTTTAAAAAAGTACTTAAATTAAAGAGGATTCGGATTCTTTTGGATTAAGAGGACTCTCTCGTGATTCATAACAGGATTTGTAAAGTATTAAATATATTGTTAAGTACTTTTTTCCTAAATTAAAAGGCTTAAAGAGATTGCAAGGGAATTAGGTCTGGTCTTTTACATACGAACGAATTAGGTAACTACGAGAATTCAAAGAGGTATTGATACCGATTCACATTTGACTGTGTCAAATTCGAAAAAAAAACCAATCCCTTTGGCTAAATAAACTGACGAAACTGTGACTATTCAACATGATACATTTTGGGTACAGTTTAATGAAATGTAATTGGGCAATGATGAACACTCCACGTTCTTCTAAAACTACCCGAGGCTGTTCAAAATATTCAGTAACAATTTGGAAGCATCAGCAAAACTGTCACAACAACACCTTTATTACCAAGCACTAACGTTCATTTTCCCTCGAGTAAATTCGAAGACGTTACTCAAGCATAAGTTAGGAATAACTCTGGTAATATAATTTAGTGCATAAGTTCTGGCTGTCCAAGTATCAGTAATGTGTCGTGAAGGGATTAGCCAGACTGCCGAGTTAGTTGCCAGTTGCTCGGTAGATGTAACTTGCTAATTTGACACGTGATATCTAATGTCCGACACTCGATTAATTGATAGACTTCTCGATTCGATTCTGAATAAGAAATTTGTGTTCTTCCTGAGAGAAAGGTATAAGGGCAAAGATGTTTGTCATACAGAGAGCAAATAAGACTTCAAAAAGTCCAGTACCTAAGATAATTATCGCAGTAGGTAATCGAAGATATCTTTGGCTAAAATTAATTCGGTACGTCCTTATTATAATTTAATAAGGAATTATAAACGTTTTTTAATTGGAATCATCCTTAATTTCCGAAAATGATCGTTCGTTAGGGCGCTCGTTGGAAAAGAAATTCCAAATAAATATAGACCGTTTTTCTGTCTTGACCCAATTTTAAAAAAGTTTTAGAACACAGCGAATAGGTCGTGATTGTCCTTATGTTTGTTTCGAATATGTCGCATATAAACCAGTTATGACACGAAAGGTTTCGATTTAAAAGGTTATCAATAGATAAATCGCTTATCTGAAGTGGATCCAATTTATTTTTACCTTACAATTAGCTGCACAGGAAAAATCGCGAGCAAAAGCTATTTAACGCAGGAACGTATTGGTAATATCATACATTTGACGTAAATTCCCGTTAAAACGTATTACAGTATAAGCTGTAAGTCGAAAAATATTCGTATGACTTTTTTATTTTGGCGTAAACGGCCATAAAACGATAAGAATCTACGTACGCTGTGTGCTTAAGGGATCCATTTGCAGACCCGGCTTGGGGCGCGAATCGCGAATTTATCTGAGGGAGACGACGCGCGACGTTAAGGGGATAATTGTACCAATTAATATGTATTATGAATATAATTAGAAAAAAAAATATAACTGTGTTAATGCAATGAGGTTTTACTGTATTGAAATATCTACTTATGGATCTTGTATGCGGGGTAAATGCGCCAGTTCAAAAGTTGAAGATCGGGAAAACGCACCGAGGCATCCGAAAGTTATTTTTGGATACAATCAAGGCGCTACGCTTCTAAACTGAATATTTCCGAGATAGTTTGCTAGTTTCGTTTATAATAACAAATATTTTGATCAAACTATTTCATGTGCGCCAGTAATGAAAAAGTTGGTAACTTTTTGTCGCCACAACAAAGTTTTGGGGGCTCACCACGAGTTCCGGTCTTGCACATCAGGTTTTTATTAAATACTAGTTGCCGCACTCGACGACGTCCGCACTTTGCGGGCATGGTGTATTTATATTAGGGTCTGAAAATCTTCCCTAAAAAACCAATTGCATTAGCTTTGATCACTGGTACAAGTTAAATAAATTTTGGTAAAAATTTGAAAGCAGTACTGAATAATAAAATATTTTCACTTCTATAATAGTAATTGAAACAGGATCCCTGTTAAGCAAACAATTAATGTGCGTATAAGTGGTCTACAGTTACAGTATTGATTCGCAATTAACGATAATCTATCAGTAACAAGTTGAACAAGTGAATGTTCAGCTTGTGGGCTGAGCGAGTCATTACTCAGTGAGTGCTAGAGCAAATAGATAATGGAATGGCCAGGGATGTATGAGCTTTAAAGAGTCACTGGTAAAATGGAGAAGGTGAGGTAGAGACAAAGATTTTTCATGCAGATCTGTGATAAGTAAAAAAACTTAAGATAAAATGGACTAAGAAGTTTTTCCAGTTGGTGACAGGAAAAGCATTTTCGTTGACGCTATGACGCGAAATAAAGCGTCGAATTTCACAGTTTATATTTTTTAAGAACTTTTATCATTACACGATGTAGATATTATTATTGACAATATCCTATAAATCAACCATAAATGAGGATAGCAAAATATGTTTTTGTCAAATATTCATAGCTACAAGAAACTGCCTGAAATCTGAATACGTCAAATAGCATAGATAATCACACAGAATCTTAATCTGTTAAATAGGTTATCGCAGATTATGTTATTCAATAGAACAAAGGAAAGGCTTAAAGCTATCACTCTATTACATAGGCATATTCGCTACGTTACAATTACCTACAAATGTACGTATAAGGAACACCGCACTTGGTAACAAAAGAGCACGAAAATCGACCTTGACTCGTCGTAATAAAGGCGCTGGAAATATCAAAGTGTGACGTTAAATGCGCGCTCGTATGTACTTAGTTTGATAGTGATGTTAATTAAGCTATCGACGGCGCGATCGCGGCGGATTTATCTCCCTGTAATCAACGCCGATGCTCAAATTAATTTATGGACCGAGATTCTCTGAAAAATATATTTTGACGTTTCTAATATGTGACGCTGATTTTGCGAGCTAAATACTGTTTTAGAATTAGTATTAGGTTTAATTTTGAGTGTCCTATTTTGATCTATCTTGTTTTATTTGCTAAAAGATATCTACAACTTTTTGAAGAGTAATAGATTGTCTGTAAAAAAAATGAGCATATTGTTGTTCATAAAAACACATAGAATATTCTGGAATTACAAACAATTTGATTAAAAGGTCGTAATAGTGTCGGAAGTTTTAATTACGGGAATTATCTTTATTACATTGCCGAGGAAGCGCAACGTAAAATATGATCAGAATAATTGTTCCCAAGGAAATGTGGTGATGCAGAATACTGAGAATACCTATATTGCTATTAACACTCATAATGCTAATAAAAGCTCCGTTATTTTAAAGTTTTAATCATTCAAGTAGGACGAACCGCAGAACGAAACTTGTGTCGTATCTTTTTTATTGAATTTTCGTATAAACACTTGTCTATGGTCGGATAAAGTTAATGTCAAATGTTACCAGCATAAAAAATTACGTGACACACTCATGTAAAATTTTATCACGTATTATAAGTATTGAGATATCAGTGCTTATCAAGCTAGAGTAATGAGGTACGGCGGGGATCGTAAAACAGGGATGTAGGGGGAGAGGGAGAAGTGCAATAGGATAACTGAGGGGGGGGGGGTTCTGTCAGGTTGATAGCTTACAAAATATTTAATCTGTGACCCACTTGAGAGTTCAGACAACACCTTGCAAGATCGCGAAAGGAATTTCGGTCACGATAAGTTTAGCTCGCGCTGAAACGTATTTTATTCTTAGTTATCTTTTATTTTAGACTTACAGGCTTTCCGTCTTTCCATATTTAAGTGCTGCCCGATATATTCCATTTACAGACTGTACGTCCTTGACTGTAAATATTAACCTGGATATTATGGGGATCCTGGAGACTTTTTCGGGTATCGGATACTATCGTTGCTTTGTGCGAAAATTAGGGCGTCAAAGTTTATTGCGAGATTCTAATTAACTTTTTAAAGTTGTTTTAAAAACTTTTGATTAAACTTAAGTCATAGATAGCATACTGTATTAGAATACGTAGTTCATCTGATCGGGATAGCCCGAACAGTTCGACTTGTGACACCGCCGCCGCGTCAGCTCATGATTAAGGACTCCGGTTGGGTCAGAAACTAGTCGGGCTATCCCGATAAATACGTATGAGTAAACCGTTGTATCATTTAAGTAAAAAAACGAAGTTCAACTGTTTTTGTTTGTTTAGTGCGACGTTATGCGGGGTGCTGGTGGCGGTGTGCGCCGCGTGCTGGCGCCGCTCCCCATCACCAGACAAGCCCGAGGATGCCGACTGCCACGGAGTCTACACAGTCAGCGGCGACGCGAGGCTACTGCAGGTCAGTGACTAGAATACTAACTTGTAGGGACTGCTGCAGTTTGTTGCAGGCTAAGTACTGAAATATTGCCAGCCTGGGTCACGTAGGGCATGCGCGAGCGATCCCGTGATGCTAGCTTAGGTAGTAGAAGGGGCCCGGGGTGTTGTTAGACGGTGGAAGTCCGACATATCCTCACGCCGCAGCCGTGCCCTCGGCGTGGGTTGAAGTCACTAGCGTTATACTTACCACGGAAAAATGAACTGAAATATTGCTATTTTGCCGTAGCGTGAGATTTGTTAAACAATAACATGATCAAACCGTTTACGTGTTAAGTTTACTAGCGACTCGCCCCAGCTTCGCACGGATGAATTACAGATATATTATACATATAAACGTTCCTCTTGAATAACATTATCTATCCGTTAAATCCATTGCGTAGTTTTAAAGATTTAAGCGGACATACGGACAGCGACAGCGATTTGTTTTAAACTATGTAGTGATGATTACGAGATGCTTTAAACTACACTAAGTTTTCAGTAAAACTAACGTACTTTTGAAAACTTTTGATTAAATCATGCAAATAAAAACTAAACTCTCCAAGTACATACATAGACTCGAAAAAATAGTACAGGTTGATCATTTGCATAAATTGGCAGGTGAGAGATATTAACTCCATTACCCATACTTAGTTCAACTACAATAAGTACCGAAACCATTATTTAAATTTTCGAAATAAATTTTAATATGAATTCAAACGCGGATGGATTCACCTATTATTATGGAGACGACAGGTTGCAATGCCTTTGTACTCAAGAACCGAGCATATCGAGGGGAACCCAGCCAATACGGAGTCGAATGCCGTGAATGTATGCGAGATCAGAACAACAATGCATTCTGACAAGTCAATGTATACGTGGCTATGGCTAGCTATCGCTTAGGTACAAACATCCTATACACTGATTGCTTTTAATGAAGTATTTAGGGGTTTGTGATACTAGGTAGTTTGGTGTGTAAATCATTTCCGTTTGTCCGTAATTAAAAAACAGATAAACGAAAATTAGTTATAGTTTACAAAACGATTTGTTTGTAAAAGCAAGTGTGGAAATTGAGTTATTGTTATAATATTATATTGCTCATTATTAAGATTATAACTTAATTATCCTTTATTACGTTGTAAAATAAAAACGTTACAATCTATTTGCTTTCTGATAAATAATCTAATTCGCAATAAATTACTAACAAAATATTAAAGTGGCGCAAGGTTTTTGGCTTTCTGAGACTGGTGTCTCTGTGCATATGGATTGATTGTCTATGAAACCCCCCGCGATACAAGGGTTAAATTTCTTAGTGCTTTTTATGAAAAAAAAAGAAATGGTTGAACAAGCAAACAACGTGATAAAGATCCATGCATGTATTATGCAAGTTAAAGTAATATCGCCGTCGTAGGAATATGACAGGAGGAGATATAGTCAGGCTAGTTTGTAGCTAGCATTTAGTTCATTTTGTATTTATTGGAGTGAGTATAAGCTGGCTGTCGCTGTTTGTCTTGAGACGACTTATTGAATTAAATATTAACTGTGATGATGCTGTGATGTCATTATTTTTGTTCACAATTAGGTACTTTATGATGTTTAGGAAGTTGAGTTTGTTTCTGAACAAGAGTTTGTGTCTAAAGATTTTTAGGATTTGTTACAAAGCTTTTTTATAATTCTAATCAGTAAATGTCAAAAAACTAGGCATGGTTACATGCCTCTTTCGTTTTAGAGTAGATGGAATGTGCATGCATACGCTAGCCAATTATTAACAAATATTTTTTATATTGATTTAACACATCTATATCTTCAAAGTGGTTTTCTGTTTTGTTTATACAAATTAAAGAACAACACAATAAATATTTACACACGAAAGATACCACAATAAATCTAAGTTCTTTTAAGGCAGCGTGGCTATAGAAAAGGGGTTTAAACTTTAAACGCTTATTACAAGTGTACACTAGTACAGTAAACGACAAGACGGTGCGGTGAGGGTAATGCGTTCAGCCGGCACGCATCCGGCCCGGGATTGTTGTTCCGGTTCCGATTCCGGCGGCAAACCGGCTGCCAACAGGCACAAGGTTTAACTTACCTTTTTTTTATAAAAAGGTGTTGATTCGGCCTTATTGGTTCAGATTGAGTTGTTAATGTTTTTATATTGTTTAATTTTGCTTAAAGCCGTTGTTGTGAATCACAATTAAAAGGTTTTAGTTCAAGTTGGCCTGCAACGAAAAGGAACCCGTAATACTTTTAAGGATTTCCTTTTTATATTTGCACGTTCTCAAACAATAGTTTGCATCTGAAAAATTTCCCGTCGGAAAATTCAATAGCATTTTATGTTGTATTAAAAAATCATATTTTTTTTAGAGGACTATATAATCTGTAACTGTAAAGAAAGGACGCACGATAGATTTTTGTTTTATATGGCAATTATCCACAAATAATACAAAACGTACATATATGTATTACTATTATTCCTCCTGGAAAAACTGAAAATTTGGCTTACGAATTACTGACGGCCTACTGTAATATAACCAAATCAATTTTTTATTCACATTTTACCTAAATAATACCAACCTAAAATGCCCCACTGCTGGGCACAGGCCTTTTTCCATGCAGAGCAGGTTTAAATACAAATAGTTTTTATTCTAAGTAGGCCTTTGTAAGTTCTTTCGAAACGTTAATTGATCGATACTAGTTTCGCGGTTTCAAATTATCATTCTTATGGAAAAGAACCAGAAAAAAACTTCATAAGTTACCTAGATGTAGGTAATAAATACAATAATACATTTCTTAGAAATAGATGTTATAAGGTGTTGTCATAATGCGTTTGTTGGCTGTAATGAGCCATCGATCGCGTTACTCAAACAATATCACGTAGGCGCGGTGAAGCGAATTGCTACCGATAATATGAAAAACATAAACGTTTCGTGTTAATAATATATGTATAACTGTAATACATATATATGGTGCTTTACAATTTTTTTTTGTAAGACGGTTTGTTTGTAATTTATTTTTTACTTTAGAAGGATTACAGACTAATTGAGATTTTGAATTATTTGTTAAATACTAAAAGTAAGTTTTTACTGATATGAAAATAATTAAAAAAATACCACTACAGTTTGAAAAAAAGGTAAATAATATTAAAAAAATTGAAATACGGGTTATAAAAAAAAATGTTTTTTTACTAGTTGACTGCATGTTTTGCTAACAGAAAAAGAAATAGACAAGCGATTAATCGATTAAAAAAGTCTTATTAATCTATTCATTAGTGGAAATGGTCTTAAGATCCCCACAGCCGTATTTACAAACGATACTTTGCTTATTGGTGTTCTTAAATTTCTATTCGTCTGGACATTCTACTTGTCAATGAGATACTCAGAGATACCATGACACTTAAGGGCAAGCTATAACACAAAGACTATTTGACTAAAAAAACTAATTAGTCCGTCAGGTAGATTTAAAGAAATATTTGATACGTATAATTATTTTTTTTAATCAATAAAAAAATACTAAGATAAAACGCAACAAAGGTGGTGAAACGTATGGAAGAGGGCGCTACCAACGTCACTTGCTAGTAAAAAGTATACTTGTATGTGACGTCACACGAGATTTCAACTTACCGTATCACCTTATTTTTTGATAACGCGATAAAGGAAAAAATACGTGTCCAATATTTTTGGAAATCTGACGGACTAATTAGATTTTTTAGTCAAATACCTAATTGTAAATACGGCGGTCAGCTCAATCCACGTGTTCACAAAACAAGAAAATAATTTAAAAAAAAACCTTGCGACATCTAAATAGTTCATGGATTTACATAACGCATACATAAAACTACAGTTAACTGTTGATACGGTTGACGCATACGAACGCAATAAACAGATTTTATGGCCGTTTAGTTTCACGATAATTAGTTGACACGCGTTTTATGAAGCTGGCTAACACCTTATACAATGTGAATATTTACAAAATTTTGTAATTAGAATTTGTAAATACAAGGATATTGACGGTACAGTCAATGACCTTTATTTATATTTATAATATTTACGTTCGACTATTAGTATAAAATTATAGCTATTTTTGTTACGAATTGAAGCTTCCTTGTGGGCGTCAACTAAAGAAACTAAATGGTGTGTTGTTTGTTGACAAATATTCGGTCTAAGGACATTCATTGTAGCTGCAAATATGGTGATCGTTATGTAATCATTAAATTAGACCTAGGTTTGCATCGATCCAATTTGATTAAGGACTCGGTTGGGTCCGAAACTAGTCGGCCTATCTCGATAAATACGCGTGAGTAAACCGTTGTATCATTTAAGTATGAATCATCCTCACGAAAGTTACTCTAAAAATATCAATCCAAATTGTTATCGACCACCGGTTCGTATTATGGAAATCAATGGGTTAGTTACTGTAGTGTTACAATTTAAAGCATATTGACAGTCTTAAAAGGCCCAAGAACTACATATATTGGTAAACGATTTTAAACTTTCGCGACTTGTACACATATTTTAGACGATGATCACTCCACCCGTGACCACGGTCGGTGCAACTCGATCGATTTAGGGAGAAAGGAAATATCGTATTATATCGCGAATAAGTCCCGTTTGTCGTCTAAAATCTAATATATAAAATTCTCGTGTCACAGTTTTCGTTGCCATACTCCTCCGAAACGGCTTGACCGATTCTCTTGAAATTTTGTGTATGCATTCAGTAGATCTGAGAATCGGCCAACATCTATTTTTCATTACCTATTTTTTTTTCGCGAATGAAGTCGCGGGCAACAACTAGTACCTATGCATATAATTGGTAAAACCTGAAGAGTTTTATTTCCTTTCGTCGAAGTTCATGGTAGCATTTGTTCGCATTCCCATACAAAGGCTCATGTCCTGTTGAGTTCGGTCTGCCTTTGTGAGCTTTGTGCGGTCTAGGCTTTAGTGCTAGTGCTAAGGATACGTGCTCATGGTGTGAAGGATAATCCCAGACATTCCCAGACGCCCGTCTCCGGATGTTACTCTCAAAGAAATGTATTGTTTGTGTGCGGCGATAGATCGCTATACATTGTTACAAATAAG
The DNA here is from genome assembly GCA_941860345.1 of Chrysodeixis includens. Lineage (NCBI taxonomy): Eukaryota > Metazoa > Arthropoda > Insecta > Lepidoptera > Noctuidae > Chrysodeixis > Chrysodeixis includens. Next base: position 3,094,966 of record OW796104.1, on the reverse strand, counting down.
AGAGTAAGTGAAATAATTCGTGATAAATGTTAAAAATATTTTTTACTACTTGTTGGCAGCGACTTCGTCCGCGCTAATGCCGGTTATAGCTCCAAAAACGTTGAGTGTAAAAGAGACATCCATACTGTCAAACTATCACATTTTTAATATTCTAATTTATCCAATGTTCACGCGCACAATCATCATTTAATTTTTTAAACAGAAACATTTATTAAAACTAACTGCTTGGACATACAACAACTAAATACGTTTGCAAGACAAGTACTCTTAGTCTATCAAAATCCATACACTCTGGGAAGGTCTGAGCACTTCACAACACCATTGCGACTGTAATCTACGTCTTTTTTAATTTTCAGTGCAGTATAATAAATATGAAAGTTTAAGTATCCCCAGTTGTCTCACATTCACGTAAATCACTTGATATTACGCGAGCAGGTTGCGTTGTGTTGCGTGACTCTCAGACGACGCACCTAAGCTCATTGAAGGTCACTCACTAATAAGGTCATCGCGAATCCAAGGTCAGGGGCCTGTTCCGGTGTTCCTATTTACAAAGGCTATGTTTTGTAAACATTACTAGTAAAGTATACGAAATATGATAAGTGTCTCCGGACCGATTTCGGTCACCTCGGTTAGTGTTACTATGACACCAGCCAGCTACGCAGGACATATTAGAGTGCACAAGCGTGTGCGCTAGCACAGGTGCTATCTCAGTTCCTTTACTCTCATAGACCGATGGGATGGCAATCAAAAATACAAAATATTGTATTGTTAAACTTAATATGTAAATATCTAAGGGTCTACCACCACCTCTTAAAGGGTGACGGTCATTTTTGTAGTAATGAGGCACACAGTCTAGCTTAAAGAAAATATCTGTTTCTATTTAGTCCACGGCCGAAAATAGGACATTTCTCAACCCCTAACCCTCCCGAAAACATAAAAAAATTTGTTCTTAAATGTCTACCGGTCGTACCTGCCGTCGTTGTATCTTTATCTTAAAGAAACAAAACATCGCTTGCTTATTCAAAAACGACTTTCTGAATATTTAATCCAAAGTCCATTTCTGTAAATAGGCATAGAAACTAGGCTTCCCACAGTTCCTAGTGATTCAGTTCATTCAACTGAGGATAGTTTTCTAATCGATATAAATAGCTGGTTTGAGGCCAGTGACGTGACTTCTACGGCTGTTAATAATAAATAAGGCTGTACACGCGAACTTCTGTAGCCCTTCTCTTTATTAAGTAAACACTTATCAACTATTCAACGTTTTTCTAGGTTTGGATATTTTTGTAATGGAATTAAATTTCCTTATAAATAAAAATCATGCTTGCATTGCAGGTTCGAGTTCTGTCTAAGGATTAAAATTTTCCGATAGTCAGACTATTTCAATTTAGCCACGATTATCTTTTTTTTTTGCCCGGAAAATTTAGCATATAGAAAACACTATTATTAAATGCTTGAATTGCTTTTTCGACGATAGCTAGGTCAATACATTGGAAGACTCGAGAACTGATAAAGACATGGTAAAGCAGTAAGCTCAGAGTAATTGCATAGATCTCAAAAATTCCTAACAAAATGTTCCTTATAAAGTTTTCAACAGCAACAGGCATTTGTTATTCGTCAGAAGTTGGTCAATATTACAGTATTAGTATCATGGAATGTGACGTGTTGCGTGCACAGTGGTCGTGGACACAAAACGTGCCCATTTATTTCGGCCAAAACTTTGATGGAGATAGACAACTTTGGTAGAGTTTGAATTGCTCTTTTTTACACAATACAGACGCTACATTGGCTTTTATGTTGAGTAATAATACCAACATATTTCTTATTTATGTTAAAATGATAATAAAATTTGAACGATTAACTTGGAACAATGGATCTATCAGCATATTCCTTTCCAGATCAGTCAGGAATTTTAATTGGTTCTTTTAACATCTAAGATAGAAAACCATAGCAGCTATTAAAAGATATTTTATTGAATATGATGAGGATTTATAGGTTTACGACGTTGACATATTTTATGAGTCATTCGTAGAGGCCCACTATCAATTCTAGTGGCTATCCCCGCCACAGACCACATTTAATTACTCATCTGTTGATCTCGAACGTAAAAAGAGATTATTTTCTGTATGTACGTTTATTGTGTTTGCGGTACAATAAAGCCATAAAGTGCGTGAATGGTCGAAACTACACGAGCGTTAATCGCAGGTGGGCCAATTACTGCTAATGCGATTTTTATCAGCGATGCTCCGAAACTTTTGATCTGAACCTGTACTACGACATCTTGTAGCAGAACTGTTGCCATTGTGGAGATGAGACGCTGCTATGCGCTGTGGAGTGCCCCGTCTCGCTTCAACAGTATCAATAGTCATGCATGAAGAGTTCGTGGTACAGGCAGTGGTCCCGCGGGCGATCCCGCCGCGAATTACTCTTGGCTGGGGAAATCTTACGTGATTGTTAGAGTTGAGATATAACAAGATTTGATATCTGTCGAATATTTGATGGGGTTTTAATCATTCGGTCAGCCAATGTAAGAGCGTTTTCCTTTTATTAATTGCTGTCGATCACAATATGTATTAATTGACAATACTTTTGATGATTATCTAAGTATTTTGATAAAGATATGCTTTGGTGCGTATCGAAATCTACATAAAAAAAAGAGCAAAATGTTTTCCCTATTTAGTCAATTATTTTATTATTGTCCAAGTTAGCTTTAACAGCATAATTAAGAAGTTAACGACAGCCGTTATTAGATTAAACCTGAGTTAAACTGTAGAGCCTCGACAATGGCTCGTTACAATCGAGAGGAAACTTCTTAATTCAGGACAACTTAACATTACCCCGCTTCGGGAATTTCCATTCGATTGAGCAAACGGCATCTAATAAATTAAAAATAAAACTAGGAACAAAGAGAAGTCTTTTTATTGAAAACAAATCGAATAACAAGACTACTGCATAGGGTAAAAATACTTGTTACTAGAGACTTGAAAAAGATAAATATCCATTTAAAAATCTAAATAAACTGAGCACAAGTTGACATTGAGATAGCACTTCGGTTATGCTTAAAAAATATGTTAAACGTGCGCATACAAAGTCCTTGAATTGAAATATATTTAGATGAGATTAAAATGCTAATATTGTGTCTGAAAAACATATTTTTCTTCAAAAATGTGTTTTCCTATTTCCTTAGTATTGATTATTTTGTTTTGACTTTTGTTTATCCAAATTACATGCCGCGAATCGTTAGTATTATTAAACTCTCTCTAAAGCATTTAGTATTCCAAATTTCAGTGCCAACAGTGAAATGTAACAATAAATATAAAATAATTAAGTATGGTAGAGTGTCACTTAAATAATAATTTAATTCTTTAAAAAATATTGACTTCTATACTGTGTGGTATATTAGTAGCGTATGCCAGTCCCATCGCAACCTAAGACATGTTACAAATCTAACAAGATCAATATATCTGGGTCATAAACTCTAACAACTTTCTCGCATCTCAGATATGGTGAAAAGTGCCAATATTTTCTTGTTCAAATTTACAACCCTGAACTTACATTTCATCAACAAATAATGCATGCCTTCTAAAACTTTAAAGTTATAAAAGTTCAAATATATACTTAACTAGCGACCTGCCTCAGCTAGGCACGGGTGAAATACTGATAACACATACAAAATTACACATACATTCTTCCTCATAAATCACACTATCTATTGAAAAAAACCGCTTCAAAATCCGTTACGTAGTTTCAAAGATTTAAGCATACAAAGGGACATGAGGACAGAGAAAGTGACTTTGTTATATACTATGTAGTGATGATGAACCTACCACCTACATTAAAGTGAATTATTTTAGTCCTCACTCGAAGGTAGCGAGTTCAACAGTTACGTGACCTAATCAATGTCGTTTGTACTCTCGTAGTTATTTTAAGACATCATAATTTACTCGTTTGGATCAATGCCCGATATAAACGGATCAACTGTATTAAACGGTTACTTTAATCGCATACTCGATTGAGTAAGTGACGTTACTATTTATTTATATACATACTAGCTGTTGCCCGCGACTTCGTTCGCCAAAAAAAAATAGGGATGAAAAGTAAATAGTAGCCGATTCTGAGACCTATAATGCATAAATATACAAAATTTCAAGAGAATTTCCAGCCGTTTTGGAGGAGTACGGTAACTAACATTGTGGCATGGAAATTGTATATATAAGATATATCAGAAGATATAGTGCTACTAGGATCTTATAACACGTGGACGAAATCGGAATTTATATGAAAAAGCATAACTTTTGTCAGTTAGTTGATTTGATTCTTGTTGTGAATCTGCACACCAACGCGTTCATGCTTATATCATCCACGTGCCAAAAATCCTTGTAGCTTTAGGGCAATATGTTTGGTGTTAGGTAATTACATTTCTTCCCGATAAGATACTAGGCTTGGAATTGACAGTTCAGTGCATTTTAGTGTTTTGATTAGTGTCAGTGATAATAGAATTCATATTTCCTGTGATGGTCCTGTATCTAAGATGGGCTGGTCTTAATATGTATGGAGAATTTTGCTGTAAAGAGACCTATATTGATATTGATTTAATTTGTTAACTTTGTCAGTAAAAACCTTGTTTCTGACACCTTGGTACCCAATATTTAACATGTTAGGTTAGTTAGTATCTTTTAAACGTTACAGTAACGTTTTGGAACGTAACTCTTGCGACAATCTATTCTGGCTACGTGCCTGTACAATAATAACACTCGTTTAGATAAACGGAGAGATAACATTATTAGTAGTTAACTGAGGTTTAATATGCATGCATATTGTGTATGTGTAGACTTATCCAAACAAAAATAGGGAGCAAATCTTTGTTAGAAAAGGATTCACTGCCAGCATTGAGTAAAAATAATCACCAGAAATATTAAAATTTTTAGGCGTGGAAAAAAATTGCTTAGTCATTACATGCATTTTATGCTGTGGTCAGCAAGTATCATGCAAAATATCGCAGGTTTCGTTGGCTAGGCACCCAGAATACCCATGGGTGCAATTATGCAAATATCCTGCTCTGACAGCCGGAGCCTGTCAGTTGTCTGCCGACTCCCTCGGGGACGGAATTTAACAAATTTTCTAATAATACAATTACGGAAACAAGAGAAATACGTTTATCTTAAATATTTATATCCGATTTAGAGGATTGTGGTTAAAAAAGGACAAAGGTGTTTAATATTTTTTTGTAAGTAGTCTTAAGGATATGATCAAGATGATGAATTTTACATTTAACATATTTTATTTTAATAAACGATCAATTTTTCTACATGCTCATCTTACATAGACCGCCTTCGATAAAATTGTACTAAATACTAAAAGAATTATCGACGCTGCATTATTATTTAGTCCTTAAAACTCCGCTGTTGTATAACTCAGGGCTCCCAACTCGCATGTTATCCCGGCTTCAAGTTGCCCCCGCAAAGCCATAACTCCATCAGAACTGCTCACAATTCTGGCAGTGTTAATCTGTTTACCTATTTACGACTTGTCTGGATTGCAACTTGCCCTCACCTGGTCAAACTTTGACTGCACTATTCACCCGAATTTAACGTTAAGGTGAATTGTCGAAACAGTTTGGATAATAGAATTTGGGATTTGTTGATAAGGTCTAGATTTGCTTGCTTGCTAGCGCTACTTAGTCAAGTGTTATGAGGCTCTTAATCCAGAAATTAAACTTTAATTCTTCGTATAAACGTTTAAGTTGGTTATGTAAATTTCCTGGGAATAGGATGAAGCATTACATGTTATGATTAGTAATTAAAACGTTCGCGTACCGCGTTGAGAGATGTACGAGTAGATTTCTGTCACACTTTGAGTTGGAACTTGAAAGTTTCCTTGCATCTAAGAGCATATTACCCGGTTCGATAAATACCTAGTCCAGATTAAGACCTTTACGAAGTGCAAATAAAGTATTTACTGAGTTAGTATTGAATTTAACTTTGAGCAATCGTGTAATTGTTTTAAAAACAAGCAGAATCAAATAATCATTGAAAGATTCAGTGGATATGGAGGCCTACCAAGACTTCTTAAAGTAACACTATAGCTCTAAGACCGCCCATTATGGCACCATGTAACTTTTATGTTAGTTAAATCTGTTTCTCATGTGGTGTGCAATAAAGAATACTCTATCTATCTATCTAATATTGCAGTTACGGAATCGGGACAATGAACTACATGGCTGAAGCGGCGTCTCACTTTCACCCACAATAATATTACTTTAAGAGGTGATGGTAGCCCCTCTGAACTCTGAATGTATAGGGCAACGATACTTGTTACATAACATTGAATTTAATATTCTCCTCGTTTCTGAATAAGGGTGATATTAGGTAATTATGACAGATAAGGAAATGTATTCCTGACACGTGGTGGTACTTACTCTTGAATTCAACGATATGATAATTCATATTTCTTGTAATGATAAACAAATATTTTTACTTGAATGTATGCATTTGTGCAAGTAAATATAAATGTTGGGCGAATATTCATTAGGGAGAAATTATAATTTTTTTTCACATTTTTGTCGTAATGTCGTAAGTAAGGTTCATTATTGTCATTAGCTTTGTTTCAAAGTTAAGCTAGAAGATTTTAATGACCCAGAATGAGCCAGAAGATTACACGAAGTTTTCAAGTACATTAGCAGTAATTGAAAGGTCATCTGACATCGAATATAAGTGATTGGTGAAGTCCTAAGATTAGACAAACTTTACAGTCTATTAATAAACCCGATTCAAAGAAACTTCGATATGGGATCGTACCACCTCCTTTTAAAGTAAAACTGTAAAACAGCGTACAGACATCGCGAGGCATGCGTCGCGAATAGCAGTTATATGGCTTTACATTTATGGAAGAGGGGCTGCTCTACGTCTTGTAGTGTGCTATCTTGCTTCCACAACTGCAACAGTCTACTTTAAGAGATGGTAGTACTTGGTAGCCCCAGAAAAGGCAGCAAGAACAGACTGAATGTAGTGGTGAAGTAAGCAGATTTGTTGCTCAAGTCTGTAGAGGTTGTATGCTCAACAGAGGACTGCAATAGATTAGGTCGATATATGACGAATCTTAATAATCAACAATTAACTGTTATAATTGCATCTAAGACCGAATAGGGGTTTTAAACACTTTTTTTAACAACTTATTAGCAAATTCAAGTTACTTTTGCGATTAATTGCATCCTGTGAACACCTGATAAATGACGGTATGTAATTATGAACTACCGTTAATTAAATTCATTTATCGTTAATATGTTTAGAATAATTGATAAATTATTCCATTGATTGTGTAGTTCACCAGTCTGTATTTTAAATACCAATTTTTGAGAAACTTTGAGTATTACTCAGTTCCATGAGAAGAATGACGAATTTCTAAGAATTAGATAAGAACCCTTGTTTATACAAACAAAACTACAAACTCTCTATCCCAAGAACTCAAGATACATTAAAAAACGGCACTCGAAGTATATCACTAACATCTGAATTTAATGTATACCCGTTTACTTAGACAATTACTAAACAAATGCACGTAGCTAAGAGGTCGTATGCGAAGATTTTCTTCCCGAGAGTAAGTTATTCACCAGCGACGGAACTATACAGTCATGCTGTTAAACCACAGTATAATAAATATATACAGTATGAAGACTGCATATGAACGGGCGCAACGCGAGGTTTGTCTTTATGAGATTGTGGCATGATACAGACGCGAGCGTGTTGCAGTGACGACGATGTGTTGCTGACGTACTCAAAATGCTGTAGCTTTTTCGTGCCGAGCGGCTGTTATTTTTTAGAAACGGCTGAGGTAAATTGCTGTATGTATTTATACTGTGGTTAAACTGTCCGGCACTCAAGTTCGCGCAAATAAACAGCTATTGGACAGTCACACCGAAAACGTTTCAACTTAAACCTATTTGCTTTAGTGTTTGGAGTTTAAAGATGTCGTCATTAGCAAGGAGGAACTATTTCGACTGTTAACGACGTATGTTTATCGTAAGTTAAGACTCAGTGAAACAAATTAGCGTAAAATAACAAATTACGCAACTTAACACATTTCTTGATTTGATGTTATTAAAATATACGCAGTATAGTTTAAAAAAAGTTGTATAAGGTAACACTGAATTAAACATGTTTATTGTAGTTTGGTTTAGAACGTAAAAATACTCATTTCCACAACTCTGAAAAGTTAAAAACTTATCCAAAGTTTTTCCGGTAAAAAGCAGTTCTCTGTATGCACTTGTAAATTTGTTTCCGGCAAACTTTTTAATAGAAAAAAAGTGAAGTCAGGGTTCTCCTTTTTAAATAAATATACTTTTTAACTTCAAGTTGTGTCGGGCGCATATTTAATAACATAAGAACATGTTTACCTATATAAAAATATTATGGTGATTTTTCCAATTCGTCATTTTATTACTTTTGTATACATGTATACTTCTAGACTTATAAAACTAAAATGGGCGATCTATATATTATTAATAATACCAGCCTTTAAACGCCCCACAGCTGGGTAAAGGCCTCTTCCGTTTGAACATTGATCACCACGCTACGGGTCAGCGATATTACTTAATTGAATCTCATTGAACTTTAAGGCTATACCAAATACAGTATCACATCGATATATCTTATCTCGGGCCAATCACAATGGGGAAGCGTCCCCCGGGACTGGAGCGTGGTGCCTCGTTCACACCGGATTTAATGCTCCTCCACGAATCGCTACAAATAAAAATCGCATTTGCGATAATTGGTTTCGGGCGAGCGAGCCGGACTGAACGCGGTTTACATGCTCCACTAGTTAAATGAGCGATCGGAGCCGATATTCCTACGTTATGTGGTTATCAAGTTACGAAGGGAAGACTAGTGCAAAAGACTTGTCAATTGTACTATTTTAATGTTATTTCGAGATGATTGAAAACTATTATTCGGAAGTTTAAGGCCGAAAAGTGTTGTAGCTGTAATCAACAGTATACGATCACGTGTCACGGAAATTCTTGACAACAAATCAAGCACCTTTTGTTTTATGTTGGACCACTTTATTACAGTTTATTGTGTCTATATTATCAAGTATGTAGCAACGCCCGATTAGCTATTAATGAAACGTTCCTTAAATTATAACTAAATAAGCTAACGTAGTTGAAAACTAGATTATATCACAAACCGGGTTTAATTGCGAATGTGTGTTTGTTAGCAAGATTGCCAGCTTTCGGCTGATGTAAAGCTCAATTAGCTCAAAATACTGCTCAGTTTCCAATCGATAGACTAATGTGGAATAATTGGAACCTGCAGCTTACACGCTGAACTTGGTTCTTAAAGGTTTTGAACAAATACAGAGAATTAGTTATGCGAGGAATCGATTAGCGTTCTCGTCGTCATAACGATTATACAAATCGATATCGGCAATTATAGTAGGGTCAATTTATTTTGGTTGTCGTTTGATTAATTGTGTTGTAGATAATATAAATCTACTTGTTTTTTTTCTTTGTTTTAATTTTACGTGTTCCGTTTTTTTTTGCTGCTTTTTCGTCCAACACGTAGAGAATTGAAAAATAAAACTGCAACTGCATTTAACACTGAAGCCACATCTACACCAACAATATCGACAATTCCATAGATATTAAACAATTTTTTCTACGTCGATACACACGAAATACATTAACATTATTAACCATGCCATCCATGACTGTCACAAGCAGCACCACAGTCCATTACGTGGATACATGGAGCTGTAAAATTAGGTATATTTCACGGCTCACTGAATATTATAACAACGAATAACTTCGCTATTTCCAATTGATTGTGCGTCATCGATCATTTAGGTAGGTACATCACTCTATTTGGATACGTGGTAAAGGGTGTTCTATTTGTGTTGTCCTTGTTAATGCGTTAAATATATTTAGGTTGTACATTAGTTGTGACGTCATTGTTATGTCTTACTTGTGGATGTTATTACTATATTGATGCTCGAATTTGAACCTGTCATTGCTGAAGATTTTGGGAAAAAGCCTTTCTACCCTTTATCTACTTATCTCTTTCTAGTTTCACAAATGATCTCGTTCAACAATCTGCGTTTAGTTATTGTTTAGGTATGTGTTAGTATATTTCATTCCTAATGACAACATTCTACGCTACCTAAACACCTTAACAAACATTCCCAGTACCGTTCGCATGTGCATGAACTAGTTACATTTACATTTAGCAAAGTAATGTTTTGGTAACTGTACTACTGATCACACTAAAGACAAAGTCAGGACCAAGTACCGATGTTACAATATGACTGTTGATTGTTTTTGTTATCCTTGTATTTGACACTTAGTAATGAGAACTAGTATTCATGTCAATTAGGACATGCTAAGAAAGTTTTACCAGTAATTTAAATGAAAAGTCCATTATATCTTTGTCAATTTTGTCATTCTATTGTTAATATTAGCACATTAAGAAGTAAAGAGCAGACTGTTTCGTTACTTCAAATATGTGCATAACTTGTCAATGACTTCGTTTAACTTCACTATAGGAGACTATTGGTTACTATAGGAGTTTCACTATTATGTAGTTCAATTTATGGTGTATATCAGTTATGAATGAACTCTAGAACCCTTCTTGGAGTGTAAGCTAATTCCGATCATTCTCTTCAAAATCCATTGAGTATTTCAAACTCAAACTCAAAGTATTTATTGCATGTTAAGGTTAGGTCTTAAGAAAATAACAGGCACAGCTTAACGGCCATTTTCAGGCGTTGCAAATTTGAGGGCTATCATTAACTTTCAAATATCTAAGCATACATAAGAACAGACGACGCGGAAAGCGACTTTGTATTATACTATGTAGTAAGTGATAGAATTATTTCAACGCTACAGTTTTTATTTCGGTATAATCTGGAGCTGAAATAGGTCACTACTCTCAATGTCGCATCATTTATATGAGTGATGTAAATGTCAGATACGTCGGAATAATGACGTGAAGCGAAAACCTCGTTACCTAATGGCTGGAGGATTGATCAGAGATCACGAAAATACACTGTCCACAGACTTACGTGTACAGTCGCGAGGAAATACAAATACAATAGACAAAGTATTTATGAAATCGTGAAATTTTCTTTTAAATTCAAGATTTTATGTTTAGTTTACATTATCAGGAATATTCTATAACAGCTGCAGAAGTTTCGCATAAGAAATATACTGCAACTGTTTAGTCGTGTATACCTACATAGAACAAGACATTTAGATGTCGCTACATAATCATGAAAAACATACTATCACTAGCTTTTCCCGCGGCTTCGGCCGCATGAATGTCGATTAAAGCTGCAAAACATTAACCTTCTTTTTTGTCGGGTAAAAAGTAGCCTGTGTTAATCTAAAGTGATAGCTACCTCTATTACAAATTTCATCCTAATTGGTTAAGCCATTTAACAATGGTCCACTTTAAAATGGTTATCCATTTATACTTACAAACTTTCACATGTATAATATTAGTAGGATGTAGGTTATTTCTAAATAGTTGCATAATACTTTACAGTTACAAAAAGTTCAGGAATCATACTGTGGTTTTTGGGTAGTACAGAAAATAGAAGTTGTAATGTCAGAAGTTCAAAGCTCCCATTATTTTCTGACATTTCAAAGCCTTAATTTGTCGGCATCACGGAAACAGAGTTTTGTTGTTTCTGCTATATTACCAAAATATATTATTTCGATGATCCGACTTTTCCAGAGCTATATTCTTAGAAGAAACAGTAAGATATTTATATTCGTACATTTATTAAAATAAACTCACCATTACATTTATATCATACAACGTCAATGACGTCCAATGGCCTTCACATGCGCGCGCGCATCTGAAAGAAACAATAACACTTGTTAGTCATGTCAACGTTTTCTCATAATTGAATTGAGAAAGTTTTTGCAAAAACATGGAAACGCTTAATAAATGGTTTTTTTTTTCTTATTGTTCGGTGTGTGACCTAATAGGTGAAGTTATTAAATCATGATTTAAAAGACTAGCATTGCGTCGTTTCTCTAGAGCTGGTTTGATAATGAAGCCGGGAAGACTGGAAGCCTTCCAGTCTTCCCGGCTTCATCGTCGTCAGACCAGTTCAAATACACCAAATGTTCTCGTAGATAATTTCATCTAATTGAACGTCGACATCATCATCATCTTCCTACCCTTATCTCATTTTACTTGGGGTCGGCGCAACACGTTTATTCTTCCATTTTCTCCTATCAGACGTCACACTGTCATTTACTCCTGTTTCATTCATATCATTTATCTAATTGAATGTCGACAAGTAGGTTTTATTTAACTAGCATATGATCCAAATAAACATACATTGTTTATTTTTTACAATATTATGTATTAAAGAATGGACTTTAATATTTCGCTATAATTGCGTATGACATTTAAAAGTATAAAAAGTCGTAAGTCGTAGAATATTACTAAATTATTATTAAAAAGTCATTTGATTGATAGACTGATATAATACAGAAAATATTTTTGCAAATTCATATGATTTTTTATGGTCGGGTGATTTTATATAGATACTGATACATCTATTACGATTTGTAATAACAATGGTTATAATCACCCGGTCAATGTTGCAAGTTATAATGACTACAAACAAACATTATACGTACAGTCACGAGCAAAAGTATGTGTACACGACCAAACGGCAGAATATTATGAAACAAAATTTTCTATAACAACTTTTCTGTATGTATCATATTCTTAAAAAATATTCTATTCTATCCAGCTTTTAACAGTTTGAATCGAATTCTTATGCGACATTTCTGAAGCTATTATGGAGTATTCTTGACATTGTAAGCAAAACATAAAATGACTAATTTAAAAGTAAATTTCACGGTTTCATACATATATCTTGCGACTAGGACATAAACTTCAATTGTTTATTTACACATGTTTTTGCTCGTGATTGTAGCTAAGTATAATTTTGACATGCCTATGTCTTGCTACATGTGTATAATTATCACATTGCAATACATTTTACAACGGCCGGTATTAGTCAATGTCGTCACGGTTGAATAGACGGTGTTCCTTACTTAGGCCCTTGGCCCTTCGTATACGAGGTAAAACCAATCGTCGCGATACTGAACAATTTTCCAAGCACACGTAGTTGGAAAATTTGCCCCCCAAAAATAAAAAAATCTAAATCAAAAGGTTTTTATTTCAAATAGGCCTTTTCCGGCACTTTCAAAACGTTACTGACTCTAGTTGCGTGATTCCAAAATGTCATTCTTATCGAGAAGAACCGGCAAACAACTGCACAAGTTAGGTCTCAGGTGTTGGTCGGTGGCTTGCTCTCGCCAGAGTTGCGCAGAGCATGCGCGTGTGGTCACGCGACTCTGGCTCAGGCAATAGAAGGGACCCGGGGTGCTTTTAGTCGGTGGGAGTCCGACAATTCCTCACGCCGTGGGTTGAAGTTATTAACTTTTCACCCCGGTTAAAAAAAAAGGTAGTCGAGACTTGCGTTATCTCGTGTACAAAGATCCTAAGACGTATGCGAATCAAGTGAAGCGTTAAGCCTGAAGGCTATAGGACCGTAATAAATACAATATTAATCAATAAATTATTACTCAAGTTCCTATTTATTTCGATTAAAGTACCTACTTTTGTAAAAAAATCTTCGAAACAAATTAGTTCTAAAAGTAATCACAATGACCGACAAAGAACGCAATTTGCGAGTAATTCTCGCCACAACACCGGTTGCCATAGCAACGCGATTGTTTAAAAACACGTTACGCGTTAGGCTTCATAAACATGTGTTTTGTTGGTATTCGAAAACAATACTATTGTTATTAATATACTAATTGATATTATTAACTTCAGTTTGTACTGTCACCTGTATTTTAAATTAGTTAGCAGGCCTTTGTATGTATTTTACTACTATTGTAGGAGTTACAAATAATTTAATTAACACTTAACAGTTTTTATTAGCTTTATCTAATTACATTTTTAGTGATTGGCCTTATGTGATAAGACTTTCCTCTATTTTATTCTAATAAGATATTATTTTACATTTGTTTCACTAATTACAATACATAAGATATAAAGTCATTTTACTTTAAGAAGTTGTGGTAGGCTCATTGTTCCATGTTGTTGTTGGCCGCATGACCATCCATCTGTTGGCTTCCATTGTACATTAATAGAGTTCACAAAGTTCGAAATGTTAATAAGCCTTCAAATATTGTCTACTTATTGACACTAGATCACAATACAACCCTAAAATAACAACTCCTATCAGTCAAATAGATCTATTTTAATTCCAATTGCCTTCGTCACTATCTATAGAAAATAAATGGGTCTTCTCTTGGAACAAATTAACGTTTTTACTTACTAACAAACTGGGTCAAATTGCCTCTGATGTCTATATTTTATCTACTCTTGAATTATAAGGAAAGGGGTGAAGGTCGGTCATAAATTATCTGCGACAAATTATAGTTAGATTATGAATATTATGATGTTTGATTTATGGTTATTTATTATACTTGTGAGTTAATTCGAGGTATAAAAATGATAGTGCCACATTATTTATCCATTTATTGTCGTCAATCGATTTATATCAACCTGGACCACCTATTCAATTTATTTTTATATTATTTTCATTAAATAATACAAAAGTAAAAATATTTTTACGTCGTAAGTGTCAGTTTTTGCAAATTGTGTAGTTGTCTTACATTTTAAACCCAAGTTGCCAAAGCTCCGTTTTCAAGGCCTTATCAGGAGGAAAATCCTCAATAACTCCATTTAATCCTTGGTATTCACACATTGGTACATATTGCACTAAGAGTGACTATTATTGTTCTAGGAACAAGTGGAGATCCCTGGTCCGCCGCCGGCCTACGAGACTGTTGTGGAGGCACCACCGAATAAAGACAACAATACTTTACAGGTAAGATAATCAACAAGATAATAATAAATAGATAGCCATTAACTCAACAACAAACCAATCAAATTACTCTTGGCTGAATGACACTGTTCATTAACAACACAAATTATAAACGTAAAGAAAAAAAGATTTCTTTCTATATGAAACCTAGCGATCCACTCTAGTTTCGCACGGGTGCTACACTGATGTTTTACACATAAAATTTCATCCTTAATACATTATATCTATTAAAAAAACGCATCGAAATCCATTGCGTAGTTTTAAAAATCTAAGCATACATAGGGACAGACAGTCGCGGTAAGCGACTTTGCTCTATGCTACGAATTGATTATGAAATATGCATGCATTAGTATCATTTCCATGTTTACAACTTGTAATTCATTTTTTAACCTCGAATAATTAAATAGCACGTTTATATTATGTCACGTGACACATAATTATTTAGCCGCTGCGTTGCCATGTGCAGTTCGTTTACAATGTAATTAAAACTATAATATTCCTGTAACGGTTATTTTGCATTAGATTATAACTTGATTACATTTCAACGTTTTAATATCATAATAATGAACGTTCGAAACGAATGCTTTTCATCAATCGTGTTAAATGAATTCGTTAGACTTTTTTATTATTATTTTGTAGATGAGTTTCCAAGTTTTATAGCTGGAAGAGTCACTTAAAACAGTCTCAAAAATATACCGAGTATTTCTGGTGGATACGCTAAAAGATAAGCCGTATATTATTATTATTACTAGCCTGAGATGTCCCACTGCTGGGCGAAGGCCTCCCTACTCTCCTTCCACTTATCTCTTTCAAGAGCCACGACGTATATAGCTTATAATTAATGCTACTCGTATTTTAGAACTTATTCTTTCTATCTGCTATTTTCCCCGTATATTTCTCGTCAAACTTTTTAGTTTCACTTTCAGTTCACTTAGTATATATTTGGTTGTTCCTTTTAAGAACGGTAGATAGAATTACAGTGACCTACATGAAGTGGGTCGGGTTCAGTCGATGTCTTGGCACTATTTATTACACTACGTTAGATGTGGCTACCGTTTTAGACTGTGACTTAGGGTTAATACATACTGTGGTGACTTACATTGAAGTGGTAATGTAAAAGTTGATACGGGAGTTTCAACCTTATTGATGAGATGATTTTTCTTTTGAGACGAAATTCGCGTATTCATTTGAGCCGCACTTTACTGTTCGACACGCTATATTTAAATTGAGTTTTATTCATTTAAAATAAGACTAAAACTTGCTCGATAACACAAGTGCAATAAAAGTCAGCCTCTATAACCTTCACCTACCTTTTCATATCTGCAGAGTTTAAACAAAATCTGTTGAGCCGTTTTGTAGATTAGCCCACAAAGACAAACATGATAAAACTAGGTAGCAGGCACGGTAGTCTTATCTTCTTGTTAACTTAACAAATGAATAAATATGACAACAATGCCTTTTGTCAGTTTGTAAGCATATGATAATGTGTTTGTCAAAGTAAATGTTTATATTAGGAGAACTGGTAGAAGTTTCTGTGATGTAATGGACTAGTTTTCAGTTCAACACAATATTTTCTGAATAACTTTGGTTCTTTCGGTATTCGACTGAAATGTTTTAAAATTAAACTCATTAGAGTCAGGTTAATCTGTCCTGGATGTCTGAATTCTGGTTTTCAAGTCTTAACGTTAGATGAAGAAACTTTTTGAAGACAAGAAAATAAAATCTGTTCATGTTACATCTTGCCGATGGACTACTAGACGCCCCCAGTTTTCTTTACATTGCATAGATATTGTATACAATACCGGATTATGCTCATTGCCGTTAGTAAACTACATCATTACATTTCAGACCATAAATAGCTTCTACTACACAAGTTACTCCGTCTATTTCAATCCCAAGTCCTCGTCACTATGTACAGAAATAAACGGGTTATTAGGGTTGTCTTAGTAATTATATAAGTTTACTGAACTTCCTTATCAGCCTTTTCCTCGAACTAGGTTTTCTTCTCCTGTTTTTGCCATAATTTTAATTTCCATTTTCTTTTACTTGATAACCTTGAGAGATGAGACCATTTTTTAGCGGCTTACGGTGGCCGATATACAAGGGCCTATCTCTTCGTCTTAAAGTAGGTAAATACTATATAAGTTGAGGAAACTAACAGTCGATGATACATGGTAGGTATAAAGCTGCGATCTCGCTTCCACGTTTGCAACTGCCTCACTTCAATAGGTGATTTTAAGCCAATAGATTCAGATTCGTTAGAGGTCCTCTAGTTTTATTTTCTTATTATTAACAACAGAGGTGCTCTTTCCAGGAGGTGGTGTCAGAGCCGTGCGTGCGATGCCAGCCCGAAACCGACCCTGCGCTACCGTCGTACGAGGCGGCGGTATTACTACGAGACACCAAGTTATAATGTATAGAGGAAACTAAGGTCTAACCGAAACGCAACCCGACAAAGATCTATCTATCGCTATTTTACACCTTGATATAACAGGGACAGCTGTATTCGAGACATTTAGCAAGAACTCGTTGTTATACGGCTGTTATTGCATCTTAGAATCGCGTTGCGTTTCAGTGTTAGACTAATACATACTGTACCAATAAGGCTACATAGATAGTTGACCAGAACACCAATGAAAATGTTTAAGTACACCTAACCTATGAATACAGTCGGCATTGGAATAATGATCTAGGAATATCGACTTTACTGCTTTGGAATACAAGCGTTGATAGTGTTAATAGCACTGCTGTGCGGTTGACTGTATTGTAGGCCAATAATTAGGTAAGTGTGACAGAATTGAGCAGGCAAAGAAAATAAATATTATTGTTTGAATTGAACAAATACATGACTTTATTTAAAATATTATTAGACAACTGTTATGAGACAATTTTGTACCCTACAACCTTGATTACACTAGAAAAATAGAGCGATTTCTATATTCATATCGTACCTACGAAACTACTTCTACGTTGTAGAAATCACAGTCTACAGGGGCTTAACAGATAATTATTTTCTTTGCCTAAAGTCTTGTTTTCTACAAACAGCCTTAGTTATTAAAATAAACATGAAAGTTGTAGTTTTGTGTCCTCAGTTTTTTGTAGAAAACAATCACTGATTGAAAATTGAAATGTTAATTTATCTGACTAAGCCGGCATCACCGGATAACCTAATTAATATTACATGGAATTTAGAATTGTATGAATATTTATGTTAATTGAATTTTAGGAGCTTGTAATTAAAAATGTAATGAGTATTGAAATGTGGCCTTCGGAAGGCCTAACATTGTATTACAAGAACATGAGTTGTACGACTAGAAACCAATTACAAGTGCGATTTAATATCTTAGTCACAACAAGATTAATTAAAACTTATCTGAAATTGAATTTTTCTTTGCAGTTGGAATGATGCATGTGATTGTAGCTAGTTAATGCAGAAAGATGAAAGAGATTCGACTCAAAGCGTTCGTTTACAGTTCAGTTGCCCTGTAAAGACGCTTCAAGGTGTCAAATCTTATTCTTAAAAGAGAAGAGCTTATTCCGTGGATAGCGACGTGCTATTTGAGCACATAACTACCACCATCTTCTAAAGTAAAACTTTTGCTGATGTTACAGCGAGACGGCGCGCTACAAGGCATAGTAACGTCTCTCTTCCACAAATCCGATAATTTTATTGTAAAGAGGTGGTGGTAGACCCTCAGGACATGGGACAACACGTGCTTGTTAACAATCCTATTTTATTTGACAAATGACGCGAATAATACGAGTTTATTTACGACCTCTGGGGCCGCTTTCAGACATATCACATGTTGATTTAGTATTTTTCTCCGTGATACATTGCTAAAGACGGAAAAAAGATTACAATTCCGATGTTAATCGTCAGTTCGAGCTGACTTTTGAGAAGGCCACAGTACACACATAAGGTCTAAAATACAGCCTTATTATACCAATTGTGCTACATGTTCAGATGAAATCTTATGAATAGGATAAGCGTATTTATTAGGTAAAATGAAGACATGAACTTAAGTCAGAGCCACTAGTACTGAGAAGGTTTTAAATATCACAACAAAAATTATGACGTTTTGATATGAATGAATTTTGTGCTAGTGGCTCAGCAGTTGAGTTTTCATAGGTGTATAAGAACACAAATAATGAATAAAATAAAGGATTTTAGACATATAATAATAGGGTTTTTTGTAAAGAGTAAAAGTAGAACACCATCTATGCTAAAATTACACAAGACGATCGAACCTTCTGTTTTAATTCCAAAACAGTTGAATCAAAACTCATGTAGATTTGGTTTAATTTAAATCATACGCATTTGAATCACACATCTATGCTTTTATGAGGGTTTTAGTCAGAGTGAAACAAACGAAAAAGCTGCCATTGATTTTCTAAACCATTACGAGTTAGAGACTCGGTAAAAAAGGGTTGCACATGAAAAAAACAGTGACTATTGTTTTTTTTATCCTATCCAGAAATAATCTAGTCCAGACAATTAATTAACTTCTTTTTATTTAATTTACATAACCTGCTTTTCACGTTTACTGATATAATTATATGTTATACTAGTCTGTAATAGATTATAAGCGGCACTGTAACGTACAATAAATAAATTAAAATAAATAGACCACGAATTTTGTAGCGCAATGCAACCAAATATATTTAATGTAGTAATATAATATTATAATTAGATTAATTAGAAAAGTAAGGCATTCTAATTATTTAATTTACACATAATTTTAAGAATAATTTTGGTTTGTGGTTTTACAGACATTGTTTCTATACTTATAATATTTTACAATTTATCCGGTGCAGCAACTAATGAAAATATGTTTTAATTATTCAATAAATAAAAGCTTTTCAAGTTTAATTGTTTATAATAAAAATAGTGTTAACAATGCTGTGATAGGGTAAGAAATGTATATATTAGCTATTTATATAAATATATAGTGACAAAATATATAATATACCAGATGGTTCAACACATCTGTGCGCGCGGCGCTATGTGTGCGCGCGATTGTTTATTATAAGTGTTTTCGTTTGTGTGGCAGTGATATACAAATGTAAACTATATCAGTGTATAGAGCTACAAAAAATTTTTTAGCATTTGGATGACATCAACAGCGTTAGTGTGCATTGTCACAACAACAATGGACTTAAATGTCAAAAGTGATAGTTTTTCATATATGATGGGGCATTTATTCCGATTTCGACCACGTGCCAAAAGATTCTTGTAGCGAGCGTATTCTGTACGATGCCACTGTAAATTATCAAGGGTTATCCATACACAGGGCCGTGCGCAAAGATGAGTTAAATTAACTATATGCGTTTTTAGTTTAGTATACCTACATAAGCTTCATAGGTAATTTAATTTTAATTAAGCACCTGCTAACCACCTTTGGTTAAATTTATTTTTATTAATTAATTGCGATATGTTTTCAATTATACTTAGAATATACACAAGAAATAAAGTATTATGATTATGACATCCTTTTTTATTTTTGTATCTTTCCACAAGTTAAAGAATAATTGAGCTAAATTCTAAATCCAATAAATAAACCAGCCTATAAACATTTAACTGTTAAGCACAGGTTTCTTCGCATATGGGGAAGGTATGAGCATTGATCACCACGCTAGTTTACTAGATTAGATTTCAGATTTCAATACTTGAGAACTCAGGTTTCCTCAAAATGTTTTTCTTCACTGTTTGTCAGTGGTGACTTAGAATAATCAAACAAGTACATACAACTAAAACTTAATCTAAAAAATAATACGATGCGGGAGTGCTATTGACTTCCTCCACAAAATCAACTTTAAAAATCGTTGGCACTTACACGCCCGTTTTGAGGTCGAGTCTGCACCTCGTGCATACAATTCCATACATAGAATAGTATATAATAGTTATCAGCGATTAGGGGCAACTAATTAATTACCCGAGACATTCAATGCGTGCATTATAGCATAGTATCAAGTATTCCCGCGCTCGCATGGTTAAGCAATTAAGCTGATTATATTACACTTTCACATGGCGAAGATAATCATGTGTAAGCTGGTTTACCTACCTATTGTTGTGAATTAGATTATTATATCAACTGTCTATTCAATCATTATTAGGTTTTCTTTATAACAAAAGCATGACACACTAGCTATTGCCGAAAAATTACCCTCGTCATTCGGTTAAAATGTGTCGATCCAGTGTATTAGTTAACCCCATATAAAATTCTATCAAAGTTGATCTATCCGTTTGAGGATAAAAAGCTAGCAAAGATTTATATACATCCTCACAAACGTCCGCGAGTTTCGCGATTATTATATTAGTAGGATCTTGACTTTGACACGAAAAGAAGTAATAGTACTAGAAAACCATTTCTGTGTATAAAAAAATCGATAGTTTATATAAATAATTTCATAGAAGTTCTCCTAAGATAAAAAAAAAAACATAAAAAAAAGGAAAATGTATATTTTTTCCTTAATTTCACAAGTGGCTGAATAGTTAAGCGACAATGTACCTCTGAGATAAAGCTAATATTTCGTGGCAATTGATAACGTCTGACTTATTTTAAATAATATTTTGGGTTTTTCTTAAAACATCAGACAACAAAATTATTTACTTATAATGCCACTGAAAGGTTATCACGGCACAGAACTAATAAAACAAAAATACTGAATATCTTAATAAACATCCATTTCGAGGAAATCCCCGAAAGATAAGACAGAGAATATTAGGAACTAGCTTTTGCCCGCGGCTTCGCACGCGTTAAGAAGTATTATTGCTTAGCAAGTTAGTGTAAAAAATTAGGGCCTACAAAACTTCCTTGTACACAATATTCTTATCTAATTTGTCATTTGGCGCTAAACCTATCAAGCTACTGGGAGAACTTACTCGTGAGCAAGCTACATAGAACTGCCCATGAGAGAAGCAATGTTCTCTCAAGTCAATACCCGCAAATTTGAGAGTTTACCCCTGAGACTTGTTTATAGTCATGGTTAGTCAAAAATCTAAGAAGATTTCTACAAACATCCCCTATTTCATCCCCTTATGTGTGGAATTTATCAAAATCTTTCTTAGCGGATGCCTACGTTATAGTACCTATGTGCGTGTAAAGTCTCAGCCCGATCGGTTTAATTGTGACAAAGTTTCATAAAAAATTTCATCCCCTACTTTATCCCCTTGGGGGTAAAATTTATCAAAATCCTTTCTTAGCGGATACCTACGTCATAACATCTACCTGCATTCCAAATTTCAGCCCGATCTGTCAAGTAGTTTGGGCTGTACGTTTATGCATTAATTTCGATCGAATTTGATTACCATAAAAACGGTTCTAGTGAGTTAATCTTAAAAGATAGACATATACTGTCGTGGACATTTTTTTAGATCATTTCAATAGGAATAATTCTTACATACATATATTGTGTGTATCTTAAACCGTTTTCGCAGCACACGCAACGGAAGCCCTCAAGGATGAACAATTTTCCCCGTTTTTTTTCACATTTTCCATTATTTCTTCGCTCCTAATAGTTGCAACGTGATATTATATAGCCTAAAGCCTTCCTCAATAAATGATCTATTCAACACAAAAATAATTTTTCGATTCGAACCAGTAGTTCCTGAGATTAGCGCGTTCAAACAAACAAACAAACAAACAAACAAACAAACAATCAAACAAACAAACAAACTCTTCAGCTTTATAATATTAGTATAGATTGTATCCACGAATTAAATCAGCGCCATGTTTGAATAAATTAGTTAGTAAACAGGATAGCCGTATCAGAATCGGTTTATTTGTTTTGGTGTTGTGATAGCTCTTGATGGCACTGCAGTATCAGCCGGCTACGGGGGATATTTTATAGTACACAAACGCGTGCGCAAACACGGGAGCACTCTCTGTTACCTTACTCTCATAGTTTAGTGGAACGGCAATCCAACACAACAGAAATCAGGCGCATGGCCTACATTTTTACATGCCTTCTAAAACAAGGAAGCTGTGATATTTATTTCTAAAATACACATATAATTCAAAAAGGCATTGAATTCGAGACTTTTGACTTGGCAGTCCTGCTGGTATTACCACTAGGCTTATAATGAAGCTGTGATTCATTATAATACACTGTAGTAATATATGGAATTATAAGAGGAAGTTCTATGAGATAGGAAACTCTGTAATGCGCAATTTATATCACATAAGTGTAGCAATTTCCCGTTCATACCTCGCCCTATGTTACTATCGTGATTATACTTTACATTGCACAGCATATATCTTCTTTCTATTAAAACACCATTTGAAATGGACAATTAACTCAATAAAAAGCTGTATTTTGTTCTTGATGTCAATCTTGTCACAAGTTTACAATGTCAGGCCAACTGGCCCGTAAAAAGAAGATATTTTGTAATGCACGTATATTTGAAGCAGCATATTTGTATAAAAAAATCAAGATGATTTTTTTTTAGATTTGGAACTAACGAATAATCGCGAAAACGCGCGTGAGAAAGATCGTGAAATTCCTTAATTGTAATTATTACAACTTCTCGTTACAATAGGAGGTGTAACATAAATGTGTGGTAACATGTATGATTGTTTACTACAGTTATGTGTATGTACACAATATCGATAGAGCCGCGTTTAATTTACTAATGCCCATCCTTAACATCGGCTGCGGTTGGCGTTTGTTCACCGCTGCACGCCGGCTTTTTTAATCATGTAAGTATAACACCTGTTTACACGAGCCCATTCATTTCTATTCATTTGTTTTTGACTGTTATTTTAAATAAATGAAATATTTTGAAGGGTGATAGGTGTGGAAGTAATAAATATTTGGAATAAACAAGATGCGCCATCTTAACAAGATTAAGTGCAATTAATTGGGCTTTATTGCCACATCCCTATCAATCGTCTTTTGCAGTTGGTAAGCAAATTATTATGTAAAGACGATCATTAAGGTAATGTAAACTAATATAATAAGAATTAATTTATAAATGTTGTAGCCAAAGGTAAAATATAAAACGAGGGCAAGAAAGAAGTTGTAAACGATGAAAGTAAAGGCTATAGCGGTAAGTTAACTTAGTAAGTGAAAAACTACAATTTCTAGTCACGATTGACTTTACTACGGTTTTAACGATTCGACTTTATCATACAAATAAAATGCAGTATTTATGACATAGAGATAGCTTATCGCTGTATGTAAACAGCCGTCGTTAACATATTTGTTTATATTTTATAGTAAAAACAAGTGAACAAAAAATATTCATATAGAAGCGGCACACTCTTAATTTGGAGTTAAGCGATCTAAATTCAGAATCCTTATATAACGAACTCTGTCAATAGTGTGGAGTGAAGGACCTATCTACCATGTATGTAGTAATTAAAAGAGTACTGTACACGTAGCAATCTATCCTCAGATCTACTGAGATCTGAGAATAGAATGCTACGTATACACACTGGTGTTGTAGGGGTTCGAAGAGAGATTCCGTCATAATTTACTATCTGGTTTCGCTATCAGGAATTTGTGCAAACATTGTGAGTGGGGTCTCACATGCCGTTCGATGCCTCCAACCGAACATTACCTGACGCCATAACCAACGAATACCGATAACAATTTTAATTGGCACACATGTCGTAACTTTCGTACACACGCGCGTAAAAGCAACTTTAAAAATGTTTTTATTAAAAACGTTTACCGATATGAATTGAATATTTTAAAGCTGATATTCGGTTCGGCTTTTATATTAATAGAATATTTCAAAGGATGATGGATGCTCAATATTGTGTGTGTTTCCGGCTATATCCTTCGAATAGACTGTTTGCAATATTCAAAATATTTTGTAGCTAACATTGGGAGCATAAAATTAATTGGAAAAATGGGTTTAGCGAAATGGCGAACTCTAATTTAACTTTTGTGTGTTTCGCAATCATTCAGATATAAACGTAGAACGTTAACACCACCTCTTAGTTAAAGTTGCGGAGATCAAGCGGCCAGTGCTAAAGTCTTTCTCGCTTCCACATGTCCTTGGGCTCCAAGATACAAACAAGACAAAGCTATTTCTTTATATACCTTAAACTTATTCATACAAATATCCTCCTTGTTATACATTAGCGGTTTGAACAGAACTTAAAAGCAAGCATCAGGCATCTCGGCGGCATAGTTAAAGCAACATTAAAGTCTAGAAATAAAAAGAAAGTGTTACGCACGTCCCCGTCTCGGTAATGGACCACTTCTACTATCATCCATGAATACAAATCAGCTGTCGGTTGCCAGCACGTAGGTATTATTAACGCTTCGGACTGCGCTCGCAAATTGTTTGGGTGTCTTGCAGTTTACATTTATTTCGAGAATTCGTTTAGTGTAAACTTGTTTGTCTGATAGGATAATTTGAGAATTGGAATATTTTTTTATAGTTCCCGTTTTATAAAATAATGAGTTTTAGATCGTCTCACATATTGACATTCTAATTTGGTTGTAAGTAATTAATTCAAGTAGTTAGTCGAAGTGAAGTCTTAAGTTTACAAACCTTAAACTTTTCGATTTTTATCAGTAATCGAAACTCGTGTACTAACCTAATTGACACAATGTTAACGAAAGAATATTTGTTATCATGTGACTTGTATTGCGGAGACAAGTAAATTGCATGTTACTAGATAATTATCACTTATTTTATCACTCGGGGACTTACTGATTTTATCACCATCAATTAAGACTTCGTGATCGATTGCAGAAAAACAGACAATTAATTAAGACCTTGGTGTGGGATAGTCATTTATCATGTACTTTTTTCGATAATGCACATCTTTTGTAAACTGTTATCTGGCATATTTATTATCTCTATAGCTCTTAGGATACTGTTGGTAAATTAAGTTTTAGGAATTTGTAGTAGAGCCACAAATACAACAATGCAATAATAGATTGGTAATATAAGAACATTAGTTTGAGTAGAACAAGCATAAACATACTCAAAAATATCAACTATTCTATTCTAAGAACAGGGCTGGAAGGCAAAAAAAAAATCAACAAGAAAACTCAGGATTAGGAAAAAAATTTTTTTGCAAAAATCTTCCTCGAATATAAGTAAGCATTAAATCTAAACTTAGACCAGTACTCAACGGGTTAAATTCCTTGTCCCACAGACTACGTTATAAAATATAGGTTTGTGAGGAACAAACGTCGGGTCGTGAGAGGCCGCGATCCCTCTCGAAGCACTCCAGCATCAAGCACCGCCACAATGTGGAGCATCCCTCTTAGAGTATGAATAAGACAATGTCTAGAGTACCTAGGTATCTATATAGTATATAGAAATATATTATTATGTGCCTGAAATGTTTGCTTCGAAGATATCGAACATATTTTTATGGATGGCTTATATATGTTTTTCCGAACTTCTTTCTCAATTTAAAGTTATTGTGGTTTGGTCTAATATGATCTTCGTCCCAAGTCTACCTTATCTAATTATTTAAGTACCAGAATCACATAAACAATCATAGTTTCCTTTTCGCTTTGTCTTATTACTTATTGGCATATTGTCTTCAAACGAAAAAGTTACAAGTTAACTATTCCCCCTTTAAATAACTTTTTAGCATTCATGAAACTACATAAGTCTACGAATAGATTCTCCCTTGACAGCTGTCATTTGGTATAGACGAGTGGTAATTACGGTGCAATTAAGAGTGATTACTGTCCCCTGAAACTTTAAGCGCCGTAATTATTCTGCATCAGGAAAGCGATTTGTTGATTACTTGAGTGTAAGGTGTACTTTTTGTATCGTATGTGGGGTAGTTGTTTAAGCGAAGTGGTGTTAATATAGAGCGACATCCTGTTTCTGTAATTTTAATAGTCTTATTTCAAGAGGGGGTGGTAGGGTCACCAGTTCTAGCGTGCGTACAAATTGAAGTCTATCATAATTCGCGTGCGTCAGATAACAATCACCATGCATTTTTGTAATAAATTATCGCATCCACCTTGTGTGAATGTTGAATCGGGGAATATCATATTAACTCCCTTTTTTAATATAAAATATATATCTTAACAATTCCATCTAGTCTAAAATTAGGTATACGAGAGTAACTTGTGTTATGAGTACAGTCAACAGCAAAAGTAGATGATCAAAATCAGATTCAAAAGTATGTGATTGTAAAATATCAACCAAATATCAACCAACCAAACATTAACTACTAGTACAGCTGCCATATATTCGTGATCAGCTTTGACTCCAAAAGTCATAAACTCAATTCGTATCAGAACTAAGCAGTGATTTCTTTTTCCGAAACTAGTGATCAGTTAAAATAAAAAAAAAACAATGATGAAACTGAGGCCACGTAATCATGATACAAATATTTCATCCATACTTATTATACGTGGGCAATATTTTAAACTAAGACACTATTAATGATACTAATTACGTTAGGGCTATTTTTACGTAAAAAAAAATGTAATGTAGGTTATTACCTTTTCTAAGTTCCGCGCGGCCGTGGATGATGCGACGGCCGCGTTTAAATATTTTGACACATACATACATAAACGTCACGCCTCTTTCCCTTGGGGGTAGGCAGAGATCACATCTTTCCATTTGCTACGATCCTGGCATTTTGATACTTTAGATCATTGGCATTATCTGATTAGTTTTGTTTTTTTTTTTGTTCGTTCAATAGTAATTTATTACGGATCTATGTTACTTATTATTTAAGTATACATTACATTTTTAATAACTGGGTAACAATATTTTTTTGCGTAAAAGTATTCCTAACGCAATTAGTGTCATTAATAGTGTCTTAGTTTAAAATATTGCCCACGACTTCGAAGTCACCCGTATAAATATTCCAGTAATTTAATTTATTATGCTTTACGGAAAATATCTGAATTGGATCTCGGACCTCAAAAAAAGCACATGTTCATTAAAAAACTGGTTGTCTGTAAAATCAGTATACGAACGCGGTTTGTACGTGATATACTTTTAAACATTCGACACAAAAGAAATTATGTGTCAAATTTTTATAGTTTCGGAAAAAGAAAACGATATGAATTGAGTTTATGACTTTTGGAGTCAAAGCTCATCACGAATATATGGCAGCTGTACTAGTAGTTAATGTTTGGTATATTTTACAAACACATACTTTTGAAGCATTTCGGCGCGACACAGTTCTGACGCAAACTCCGTTCATTAGTATTGAACTTCTGATTTTGATCATCTACTTTTGCTGTTGACTGTACTATGCTCCATTTGTTTAGGTAATTAACTTAATGTAAACAATTTTGGTATGTCTTTTAAACAAAATGTGATCTTAAAAAATGTAAAATACGATTTATTACTTGAAATACATTCAGATTTTCAAAAACTATAGTTATTTGATTTGTAAGTATTAATATCTATAATATAAATGACTTTTTTGGTTAAAAAGTAACGCCAAGATTGTTTACATTTAGTTAATTACCTAAACAAATGGAGTATAGACAACTGATCAACATACTTATATGTTTCTAAATACAAACTTAATATAGATCAATTCATCCAGACGCAGGACAAATGATCGTGATCATCACACAAACATCTGTCCTGGGTGGCAATCGAACCTTCCTCCGATATAGCAGCCAAGGCCACTAACCACTAGACAAACAGGTTTAAAACGTCTGTATCTGTACCTAAATATAGTTAGGTAAGTACTCCTTGTACGCTATTAGTGTGTCGAGAATGAATCACTAAGCACCTCCATTAGACTTGGCGATTGATTGACAGCTAACATGACAACTTATCAATCACTATTACACCTAGCTTTGTTCCGGTAACGATATAAGTAGGTTATAGCTCAGGTGGTACAACTGAAAATTATTTTAGAAATAAATGGTAAGTAAGACTTTATAACCTCAAACTTTGAAGGAGGTTTTTGTTGGTTATAGAAAGTGAATAAATCCTTTAGGTTAGCTATATCAAACATAGAAATATTGAGGAATAGTAACTATTTAATTTTTTATCATTATCTAAAGGTATCAATTGGATTGACGATATCTACGCCGAGCTGTTAAGACAGTATTTCATCTTCTTAGGGATAAAATGATGTCAAATTCTCTAGGTATGCTTAGCGATAACTCTTATAAATATCTCCAGTTTTATTCTAACTTTAGTAAATTATTCTTATAATCTAATGCATTTAGAGTAACAAGTCATAGTGAAACACTAATATGTATAAGAGATCCTAATTGGCGATAACATCGCTCGGTCAAAGACACTAATCCGGAATGGGGCTACACGGCCACGACGGCCACTGCAGTTCGAAACGCTGTTAGGCAAACATAACACAAACTTGTGTATTGTGTGTACTATAGCATAACGCAGGACAATGCAGGACATTGCAGGACTAACGACATACACAGCGAATACATACAAGATGAGTTTGATATGAATATGAACAGAAAAAGAACGATTCTAAGGGGTAATGATCAACATAATATGGTCTAGAATCTGTGCTACAAATATCTTCAACAGAATATTTTCCTTTGCAATTTCATTGACGTCAATTAATAGAATAATATGCGTTCTTGATAAATTCCATCTGTGTAACAGTTTTAATTAAGTTCATGTATTTTATTAGTATTTGTTAGTGACTATATTGCACACTTGTTTATACATTTTGATATCAACCGCCTAGACTTAATCAAACAATTCTTTACAATTCAATTCACTATTGTTAAATGTTGGCATATAATAATGAAGAGGAAAGAAATGAAGTAGGTAAACAAGACACAAGTGGTGGAATATAAATTATTTGCGAAGTTAATAAGACATTCAAAAAGAAAAAAAATATTTATCCCGATGACACGTTTATGATAACATCACGATGCATTCACACATTCGAACAAAATGTTACAGTTCACTAGAATATAGCCTATCAACTGCGATCTATTACAAACAAATTGTCAACAAATAAGCGAAAATGCTGTAAGTACGCCCGACGCCGTTACCATGGCAACGCTGTTTGTTTATTCACCAATGTTATCAATTACGCACAACGTGCGCACAACACATGGATTCAAATGATAACGTAACATTTTGAGCTGCGGTCACTGTACTGAACAATGGTTTTAATATTGCAAAACAGTATCAAATTGTCAAATAATCAGTACATATCATAATAATATGAATAAGTTTAAATTAATATAATATTCCAGTTCCGGCCGCATTGAATTACGGTTTACCGCACGTTCGTAAAGTGCTACGGGATAAAGGACTTTATTGCGTTGTGATAAGGGTGTTGGTGAATGTGAAACTATTGCTGAAGTCCATATCAGCCCAGTTGCCAATGTGGTCGTCGAATGACATCTAAGTGGTGTCAAATTACGTCCATACGAATGATATTAATATTAATGAGCTGTGGTAGCTGCTGGTGGAGATAACTACCCACTGTTTTTCCTATTAAATGTAATGACTAATTATATAATTGTTTTCTATAAACTATGTATAAACGGTTAACTGGAAAGGCAAGTAGAAGATGGCAAGGCAAGATATAAGGTTTAAGAGGAAACCAAAAAAATGCCTATAGAGAATAACAAATAGACTACAAGTAACGTTACCGAGGAAAGGTATATTAATGTCAAGTTTAGGAAGCGACCAATTAATTTAATTTAAGGTCATATTTGTTTCGATATTAAGAACAGTAGCAGTAAAAGTTATCCATCGAGTTATTGTCTTAGGAAGATCATGATGGACAGTACAGTTTCTAATCACATTCGAATGTCTTAAATAATCTAGCTCCAATCTCAGGTCAATCTGGACGGCAATTAAGATGATGGTCATAATTAGGATATGTGTATTATGGCGGACGACTCATTTCAGACTGCACTTAGCAAGTTGAGAGACTTAATTCAATGAATAAGAGATAATATGGAGAAAAATGTCAACAGGAGGAAAACTTTTTTTGGAATACAAAACTAATTTCGTCACTTAAACTTTAACCTGATGAAAACTAATAATAAGATGGAGACGAAACAACTAAATATGAAGCAAGGCCTTTGCCATTTGGACATTGAAAAACCATCAAAACTGGAGAGACACGCACAGCTACCGTTAAAAATAGTAAAGCTAGTGCAGAACTGCAGACAGTTGAAATCTTTACGTCTGCCAACACCTGACTCGATACATATTTAAGAGGCTTTCGATGGTATCTCAGTATTCTCAGTATCGATTGCTTGCCTACACTGCATTCCACTTCGGTTTGGCGCAATATTGCCAAATCTTGTGGAATATAAGGGCCTACCTGCAATTCCGCATGTGTTAGCTTAAAACTTGACATTGTGTCAATTTCAAAGGATTGCAGTTGGTAGGCAGACTCGATTCATTATTTGATGTATAGAAATAGAACTAAGGCAGGTATTACTTTAGACTTATTTTAGGTTTTAAAACCACATTTTTATCAGAATAACAAATAAGTTGGCTTAATTAACCGAGTCTAGGGTCAGAGCCTGGTAAGTACAGGCCTAAAAACTAAAAAATAACAATCCTTGAGAGCCTAGGAAAAAGCTTGAGCGCCGCTATCGTAGTGTAGTTTGCATTTTGAGCATGGCGAGTACTTTCTGTCCGTTTTAATTAACCACAGACAAGGATGAGGCCCAAACGACTATTCTGAATATTCATTCGCTAAGAGTCATCAATTTTCAAGACATTTTTGCCTTATTTCTAAGGGCTTTTTGAAAACCGATTAACGTGCCCGAAGTTTTAATTATAATAATCGATTAGTCTCTATACTAGTATAATGACTCGTCAAGAGGGTTTTGAGATACGTAGGTTTTAAAGAACTTCTACGACTTGTCATAACAGGAATTATTTGTTATTGGCTAGATATGTTATGTGAAGAATAACTTCTAATTATATTAAACTTAATAGCCAACCTGATGGTTGGTTTTGCTGTATTTAAGTAAGTACAAAGAATAGAAAGAGTTTAGAGAACTTTTTTGCGACAAATCCAACAGTGTCAACCATTTAAATAATTATCTGTAATTATTAGCACGTGACTAATTAATTATTTGGGGCAACTGTTTTCGCTATATTATTAATTTCGGTAAATATTTATTTGGACTTAAACCATATTATTATGTTCTCATATTGAGTTTAATCAACTGTTTATACTTACTACGTAAAAAAAATCATCAGTATTTGCTTGTTGCTGTACATCTCAGTACCTGAAAGAATAAAAAAAAAACAATTTAAGTAGGAATAAATATAAAAATAATACAAAAAAGTTATTGCTTCTGACATCGTTCAAATAAAATGAAGTCTTATCGCGAGGTAAGATTTTGGCAATGCATCTGTTATTCTCTAACTACGGAACTACAAGGGAATATAGTTTATTTTGAGACAGCAAAATGTCCAACAACCAAGACCTACTAAAGGTAATCCTACTCAAATTATTACCGGAACTAAGAAAAACACATTTTACTTTCCTTCACAGCGAATCAAAAACAATGAGTACGTAACCTACTTACTGTTGTCCAAAAACAATAGTCAAATCGTACGTAAATATTATCAAACTGATTCCCGATATAACCTTCAATTTTCAATTCACACATTTATACTGCTACAAACGTATATAGGAGTTAGACATACCATATCATAGACATATCGAACAACGCCATCTACCGTTTACATTCCGAATACACGTTAAATTCCCCTTTTGTAATACGTTGTGACATTTCTATAAAAGTACCGGCGAGATGCCCGCATAAAAACGTCAATGGTCATGAAATGTAACAGAATATTTGTTACTTAACATATTTTTACAGTCTCGCGTTTCGAAGACATAATTCAGGTCGTGCTATTGTGTGCTTTATTGCATTGTACTTTGAGTTTTATGCTAAAATATGGAGTCAATTTA
The DNA here is from genome assembly GCA_941860345.1 of Chrysodeixis includens. Lineage (NCBI taxonomy): Eukaryota > Metazoa > Arthropoda > Insecta > Lepidoptera > Noctuidae > Chrysodeixis > Chrysodeixis includens. The sequence continues at coordinate 3,062,201 of OW796104.1, read as the reverse complement.
TATTCTTGACAATGTTCACAAAGAGATACTTAAGGACTATTTTTCAATAAAAAGAGAAGAATAAATATCGCGGGTCGTGACGCTGTTACGAGTAAATTCATTAAGTCATTGCATCTCATCAATCGGCCTTAAGTTATCATGTTTAAGAATTTCTGTTTTCTTCGTTTCTTTATTGTCGTAGAGGTTACAAACAATAGTTTTGTAGAGTTAAAGGGTTATTACATTACGCGGTATTCAGACAGTCTTACTAAGATTTAGCTTAATGTAATAAAAGCTAGCAAGTTAGCCTGTCTAATTAGACTGACCGAATGGGTTCGGCCGTGCTTACTCGCTTGCTTGCTGAATACCGCGTAGTGTAATAAGACTTAGACACGCTTAGACCGTTCAGACTCCTACTCTAAGGTAGTTTCTTAAGTCACATGGTTCCAAAACACTCAGTATTTGCATATTTGATAATTTTTCTCGCAAAAGTAAATGCTCTTTCACCCATATTTTTCTTTTCTTTTTTGTATTTAAATTAATAGACGCGGCAAGAGCTATGGCAATTTTCTGGTGGTTTGAAAGTTTTCCCATCGCGCGACAACCGTCACCGACTACGTACGCTTTGCAAATGAGTTAGCTGCGGTATTCAGCCGAGTGTAATAGCGAGCTTGCCTAGTTAGTTTAAGACAGTCGTACTAAGACTGTCTGAATACTGCGTAGTGTAATAACCCTTTTACTGTTGCAGCGTAGAGTACTCAACAATCACAAGATAACGCAAATAAATGGTTGCCATGACTCATACGATACGGAAATCCGTAAATTAAGACTTGTGTTTTTGAAGATACTTTTAAATCATTTTTTAGTGACTGATATGATGTAGATCGTATCAGTTATTCAAATTACACGGCTTTTATTTGGGTACAGAAACTATAAGCAAATTGCGGTTTTATAATTATTTTTAGGCTTTTTACTTGGGTTCTATAGTTTTACAGTCAGTAGTTTTATGCTTGAAACAAATTAATTACAGGTCATAATCTACTAGCGCGTTACTAAAAAAATGCTTAATTATGAACACTTAAAAAAAGAATACGTCACATGCAAACTTCTTGAGAGAGGACTTAAAAAAAAACTTGGAAATAAATTTTCTTGACGCGCGCTACTCAACACAACGTCTTAAGCATAACTTCCCGGAAGCTTAGCGAAGTTCCTGCAAGAATTCGCTTGGTGCGACAGCTCAACGGAAAATAACCTCATACCAGACTATACTAGTTTATACCAGACTAAACTGGTTCGTAGCTTCTTAGGTTAAAGGTGAATTTATGTAGGAAAGTGTCAAGTGAGTAGTCCGAGCACGGAGCAAGGTTCGCCGAAAAGGGCGATACCCAAATGATATTTTGACAGCCTAAAATAATACGTCATAGTTTCGACTGTACAAAACAAAACACTGTCAGAGAAATGAAAATGTCGACCAGCCTCCTACAAATGACACTTGTGACAATCTACGTAGATTAAAAAGGAAAGATGTAAGATATTTTCATCAATAATTCGTAAACGTCGTTTAAGGTTTTACCGCTAAAGCAAACGAGGTTCGAATAGCATCTAATCAAGTGAGTTAGGGCACATTAGGGTAGAGGGAGATGTCAATGGGCAATACATTACGGAAACCACAGACGATTAGAGTCACAAAACATATTTGAAAACCGCTTTACGATGCATTCCTCATTACCATTTATAATTTTATTACAGTATTGTGATGGTACTGTCATGTTGGTTCATATTTCGCAAAATTACCCGCATACTTGTTAGTTAGTAAAATTTAAATTAAAGAGACCTCACATAATATGTTATTCATGATGCCGCTAACGTGTTTTCACTTTTCTTGTGTTCGAAATAAGTTTACTTTATTTGTAATGTTTATGAAAAAAAAATGTAATAAGGGCAGAGTTATGGAGCGAGGATATTTAGTTGCGTTAGATGTGATTATATTATGCTTGTAATGTCAAGTACTTAGATGCTTTATTGTTTTTTTACCACATGTGGATATCAATTACTTTTCTCAACTGTTGAATAATGAACCTGGTTAGTTCAAAGATAATGATTCAAGCTTTTGGTACACTATGAAAATTTCTATCCTATTGCATTATCCAGGTATCGACAGGGCATCATACAACTTTAGGCTATTATATAAATAGATAAGTAAGGTTTCCTCAATTTCGCTAGCTCCCCTGGAAGCGATTCCGTAGTCCGGAAACTGCGCAGGATATAAGCAATTTGCAAGTTTCTCGAATAAACATAAAATCTGAAATGTAATCACGATTCGTACTGGGATTGAATAAATAGATACACAACTGTGCATGCTATTCGAGGGTTATTAACTTTTATGGCTGTATTTTAGTGGTGAAAGGTGAACGAAGAGGCAAGTGGTCCATTTGGGTTGTTATTAGACTGCACACTGATTTTATAACAAGAACTTTAGTATTAATACTAATTAACTTAGAAATTCTTTTCTAGAACATTTTAAACACTGACTAAAAAAAAAGCATCGCCATCGACGATTAGCTTCTAGCACGTCGTAACATCCCATCAAACTGCATCATTCCAAAAATAGCGTAACAAAGCTTTTGTTTACACAATATAAAAGCTGTTCTCAATTTTCGAGCCGCTGTCCGTTGTCCAGTATCTCCGGTGCACCGGTATAGAAAATTGCCAATAAGCGTCTGAACCGAGACTGGTGCATACAAAACTGGACGTTCCGAATACCGAAATAAACAAAAAACGTACGGAAACAACATTAATGGTACATAAATAAAACCGATTTTCAAAATACGAAAGATAATAAAAGAGAATAACGGGCGAGTTTTGAATGCAATGTTGACGGTACAAGTTCAACGGGTTTCGTTTCGGATGAATGAGGACGATATACGAAATTTGATTTGAAGTTTTGCTGCTCTATGATAAAACACGAGTGACAAGAATGTCATAGAACTTGAAATCCCTTATGTAACGTAAAGGTCTATTTAATTTATTTAATCATAAATACTTTATTTACAACATTATTATAATAGAAAACGTATCAAGTCACACGTATTAAGATAACAGCTAAATTGATTTCGCTGCTCTAGAAATGTTTCGATGCTAAGAAGTTATGGAAACAAGTGTATAATCACATTATGCACAGATTACAGTGTTTGCAAGCTAGATACTGTAGAACATAGTTGTCGTCACGCGCAACGTCGAGTGCTATCGCGAAGCATAGAATATTAAGACCGGTGAACTTTGGTAGACAGATATTCCCTGTGATAATGTTCAAACACATTTTTACTGACATTATTTTTTCAGATTTTTTTCCGTGGCAGCAGTTTTTTTTTTGTGGGATTATATGGCTATAAATAGTGCCAGTTTTAAGTTTTTTTTTTATAAGAGTGCATATTATGTTTCTTTGGTATTAACGTTGTGAATCGAAGTACCCAAATAATAAAAAGAACAGTTATGCTCCTGTTGCATACTTAACTTCGTCCGCGAAACACCAAAAAGTTTGAAAAACAACTTAAGTTGGGTATGCAGTTAATTGTGTTATGGTAATCAAATATGTTATGGTTACCGCTACAAAAACAATTGATGAAATTGTACCGTTTTTTACAACCTATTAACTTTTGCTTATTAAAGGGAAAATACAATGGAGATTGTTAGTTCATTGTTCATTATACAAATTAACTTATTCCGTTACACGGTAGCCACTGGTGCGGAAAGGTTCGTGACAGATACGAGGCCTATTCTATTTTGAGAATAAACAAAAAAATGCGTGTAAAACGGGATCAAGCATTTGACACGCATATTATTCATGGGTTATTCTTTCCGCATGATGACAAAAGATACCCCTACCTCTTCAAATAGTACTGTGGTAATTGTGGAAGAGAGTCAGCACAATAGGGCGTGTAGAGCGCTGTCTCGTTTCCACACCTGCAATAATCTAAATTAAGCATAGGTGGTAGACCTCCAGGCCTTTCAGTACAGTCAGAAGTAAACAAACCATGGCAAATCAACGTCGATTTTCCATCAAATATTCTCTTTGAGAGGTCCTAAAAGGTTTGAGGTAGGTTATATCAGTTCTCTGGTACGCCCGCGGGCAAGACGGCCGTGCATTGTGTGTTCATAGACTTGTTTATACAGACAGGGAAAGCTTAAATGCATTTGCGATACGTATGTTACAAACTGCGGTGATTAATTTTCGTAGGAAGATCGAGTATTTTAGTTCCGTTTGTCTGGGTGTAAATGTAATAATTTCTTCTTCTATGAATGCTTTGCTCCTCTTAATGGCTTAGATTGCGTAATATGGATCCTGACCTGTATAAAAATGTGGTATATTCGACGATCTTTGTTTCATTCTAAATATTTAGTAACTTCAAAAGACTTCTCCAAATTACTGAACGCGGAGACTGCACGGAGTTGACATAACTGTGCTTAAAATAGCCTCCTATAGATTAATATAGAATGCATTTATTATCAGTTCGTGTGACCAGTCTACACCCAAATAAGAGATGAATTATCAATGCGGTAGCAAGTTTGTAAAGGGTCATTTACATACAGAGAGTTGTGTTGGAGGGGCGTGAGCTGTTGTGACCGAACATAATCAAACATACCTGGGGTCAAACGGTACTCCATATTTGTTTTGGAAACAAAAAATACACAGCTATAGACTTCTGTGGAAACTTTTTATATGTTTTAAGATAAAAGTTTATTTTTTATTACGGAATTTCTGGGTTACCTATCAAGTATAGATGTATCATGTAAGATAGAGCATTTAAAATAAAATTAACTCAGAACATCTGCAATCTAAGTGCATTTTAATACCCTTGGAACGATAAAATCAGCAGGAAAGAGCCCAGTATGTCATATTTTTCATTTTTAGCAGTAATTAAGTCGCGGAGTAAATTGCTGCTAGCAGTTAATTACAATACACTTGGAACAACAACAATTCTGGGAACACTAATGTTTAAAACGTTTGTTTGTATCGTATGAGCATAAATGTGGGTAGGTCTAAGTACCGAGTTCCTTGCGAGTGGTATGCAAAAAATGCCTTTGAGGAGTCTCTCGATGTCTTGCAAAGTTGCAATTAACGTAACGCAAGACATTCATGCAGGTAATGTATTAATTTCATAATCGTATGTACCTAACATTCCTCAATTCACGTTCTAATCTAAACTTCTCGTAATTTTACGCATTTTTAAGAGCCTTTGGCTGAAGTTAACGGATTCGATAATCTGTTACAGTTTTCAGCATCGAAATACCAAAATTTAAAAATACAAAAAAAAAATCACCGTTTTCGTATAGTAAGAACTCTAGGTACTGGAATTGAATAGCGTGCCAGAAACCTTGATGAATAACCATTGACAATTGTCTAAATCAAACAATGACTAGAAACAAGCATGCAATAATTATAATTGGTGGTTGTCATAATAAACGAAACCTATTGTTTACATGCCCTACTTTTTCAGTATTTAATGTTTATGAATTATTCACTCACCAATGGCTCCTTCGTTAGTTGAAGATTAATTCTCTTCTGTCATCAACACAGTACTAGGGTCAAAAAAATATTCTACGTTTACTTCACCTTAATCAGAAATCTTTAAAAGGTGATGACCAATGGAAGACAAATCTTTCTTATAGCTGATCAGTTTTGACCTAGGGTTAATAAGTAAAATATATCTACTGCACAAATTACTATAGCGTATATTTAAGCGGTGTAAGTAATCTACTTGTATTTGCATCTTCTATAATGTACTTGAACCTAAAGATTCGAGAGACTTAAGTTTCTGAAACGACATCTTTCTTTATAAAGTAGTTAAACTTAAAAAAGACTAGTTTCGATGCGTCAGTTCAATCCGAGAGATATAAAAATACAGATCGAACTGACACATTTTTTTAATGAATATACATCGGGAAAAGTCGGTTTAGGCTAATACAACCATTTTAATTTAATTTTTCTACGCAAATGCGGAAAACAACTTTATTCACCACTTCGCTAACCTTCCCATCGTTTTATATTTAATAAATATCATACGATTATGCGAATTCAATGAACATTAAAAGTGGTAGTAAAAGTTAATCATATGCGGTATACTCACGCGGTTCATGAATGACCATAAATAAATATAGGGAATGAATAAGTAAATAAATAAATGGCTTTAGAATAGTGCGGGGCATCCAGCCGTGGACTCTTCACAGCCCATTCGCAAATCAAGCGGCAGAACGGTGGAGGACCATTGCCATGAGTTTCGAAAAAAAAAGAAATATATTCAATTCTAGAGTGGTACTCGTCGACGAGTCAAACCGCGGTAAATTGTTAATTAAGCAAATATTCCCGCCGTTTGAGGCTCCATAAGGCTTTTGCTCAGATAATGTTTAGCTTCCGTGTGTGAATTTAACTTGTTAATTATGCTCATTATGAATTACTGGTGGCTCATTTACGTGATTTAAGTCAATCTACAAATTGGGAACGTGATTTTTGTGTAAATAATGAGGTGAAGTGGTAAAGTGAGCGGAAATAAATGTTTGCATTTAATTTTAACGCTTACTTAGTTTTACGTCCTGTGTTACGCCAAAACCTAAGATGTTCGTTAACTATGAGTTCCTTAAGTTAATAAACTCCGCATTTCATCTTTCAGCTGTAAAATATTCTCAAAAACGGAAATGGGATGTCACACTTAGTACGTAGAACGCAGATAGCCGGGTAGTTATCCAGTTAATTAGCCATTAAAAGTTTTAACCGATGTTCGCAGTTCGCCCGATTGCTGCCGACGCGCCCCCGACGCGACGCCGGTAATAAATTCACGTCTCACTAATTTCCCTTAGCCAATCATGTTGATACGTGATAATTAATATGTAATTTAATGACTAGTACTAAAATACATTTTAAGCGGTTGATGTAAGATAATTGTTTCTAAGTTTCGCGTTGAGTATTCTAATGCGATTGATTAGAGCAATGGAAAAAGCTATCATCATAATCATTTTATTACCCGACTGCCAAGGAAGGGTTATGTTTTTCGCGCGTATCTTGTATGTATGTATGAGCATAATATTCTTTATTACCTCATTTCTTCGAAACGGCTTGATGGATTTCGACAATCAGGGCATCGTTGGATTCGTCTTAATTACCCAAGTGTTCTTAGATATGCGACGTCAAACAAAAACCAACATGGCGGCCGTGAGGCGCCGTAGATAGAAGTAAAAAAAAAAAAAATATATATATTTGCTACAATATGGGTATCAAATTAAAGAGCTCATCATGAGGATTCCAAAATGGTATATCACTGACATATAGAAAAAAAAATACTATGTGCAATTGTTATCCAAACTAAATACTCGTATCTACCTATATTATGCGACGCGGTTGACTAGCGGTTTCTGAACTTAAAAGTGAAAAGTGATAATAAAAGTACGTCTAAACTAAATTATTTACAATGAATTTATTTTTCTAATTCCTTTACTCTCTTTGTGTTACGCAATCAATCTGAAATAACTGGATCGACGTGTTACTTTTTTATTATCTTGGTATTGGAAGTAGTTCTCTCGTGTCGCGGGTGAAATCTTGAGAAACACATAGCCGTATTATAACTAACTAAAAAGTGTTAAATAAAAATAAATTAATTAAAAAAAATTAAAAAACCCGACTGCATAAAAAACACTTTAAATAAAAACTGAAAAGTAAAAAACAAGCTTAGTCTAAAAGTGTAGATAGCAATGCTATTACTACAAAATTAAATAATTTCATAATCAATACACAAGAAATAATAATCTTATGCGAAACATAATTGAGTGTAACAGTCGGGACCCATTAAATAAACTAGACTAAAATCATTCAATATGGGCCCCGACTGTTACACTCAATTATGTTTCGCATAAGATTATTATTTTTTGTGTATTGATTATGAAATTATTTAATTTTGTAGTAATAGCATTGCTATCTACACTTTTAGACTAAGCTTGTTTTTTACTTTTCAGTTTTTATTTAAAGTGTTTTTTATGCAGTCGGGTTTTTTAATTTTTTTTAATTAATTTATTTTTATTATCGAGATTATTCTGAAAAATATCATACACATCTTAACATATTTTGCAGACGTTGATTGTCGTATTTACAATCGAATTATCACTGTTCAATCTAAAGTTGTGTGAGGTGAATGACCGCATATCTACAAAAATGTCCTTTTTAAGTGTTACATAGTTCACACATCGGAACAGGTGCGTCATACGTGTGTCAGGTATCATATTACGCACAATAAAAAGGCTAGGTTTTTATATGTATACCAATGAAAAATACCCCTAATATATTGTTCCCAAAATAGAACTTGTTTCTAAGAAAACAAATCGTTAATTTTGTGCAGATAATAAAATGTAGTGCGGTCTTATTAACTGACGCTGTGAGGTGGAAGGGTCAGTCGGTATGAAATATGGCCCGGCCGGACGACCGTGTAAAGAGACATTTCATTTATAACCCGGGATCTCCACATATATTTCATAATAGATTTGAAAACATGCCACTTTTCAGTTTCCAAATTGTATGATTGAAAAATGTTTACTTCTCGTTTTGATTTACGCACTGAATTGTAGTTTTGATAACGGGCATTGGGTAAAACTAGGCAGTGTAGTAAGCACTGTTGTAAATGGCTCATTAAGTTTTTAGTTTCCATCGATAACGACTATTTATAAGTGCATTAATTGCCTTAGAAGTTTTTATAGTTCCAGAAACAACCTTGAAATTTGTAAATGATTGTGGCACCGACTGTTTGTAAATGATTGGTAACAGTCAAGCAGGCTAACCAGTTGTCATGAGCGTTATCAGTAAAAAAATTAGCTCATAGGAGCGTCAAATCGTGAATTTGCTTGGTCAATAGAAGAAGAATAGAATTTATACATGGTATTATTATTATTACTAGCCGTTAGTGTCCCACTGCAGGGTAAAGGCCTCCCTTCCCTCCTTCCAGCTATCCCGGTCTATGGCTAACTGGGGCCAGTTTTGTATTAATAATCTTCCCAACCAACGGTCCCAAAAACCTCAAGAAACAAGATATAAAAAATGAAGCAATATGGTACAGACTAGAAGTTCTACGAAAAGGCCCCAAGTTCCCGGCGGGTCTAGCAGCAGCACTGGCGATGACGGAAGCCGGCCTGCCGCTCGGCCCAGGGGTGCGAAGAATCTCCGGGAGGCGATCTCTCCCCGTCAAACGACTACGGCAAGAAATATGGACAATGATTTTCAAAACGAAACGGCAGGAAATATATCACCATCATTAACATCATCATCATCAAGTTTGTTTAGCCTATTTGAGTCGCCAAGCTCATCACCTCAATTTTATCAGGTCTCATCTCGGTCTAGCACCGAATCTCCTGACCCTGTGGATGTTGTGCAGGAGGCTAACGCCGCTGACCTTGCACCCACCATAGGCGTAAATCGTGCGCGAAAACGATGGACAGAAGAAATGAATAGATTCATCTGGCGCACGTACCTTATAGCTACGAAATTAAATACGAGCAAATTATACTTAGATCATCTCCATCATGAATTCACACTCAAATACCCACAGATGCAGGCAACACGACAGAGATTAGGCGATCAATGTAGAGCAATAGTTAGGAACAGGTTATTATCACAGGAAGTATTAGATAGCATAAAGAATGACGTCGCAGAACTTTTACAACGCTCGCAGACAGACTCAGTACCCTTACCTCTCTCATTAATTAGCAGCCAGCAAGGGCAGAGGAGGAAATGGACTACCGAGTTTAATGAGTCTATTATCAGGAACTATTATAGGATCACTGAACTCGACAATAACAGATCAGCGTACCGACGACCTTTACACCAAGCTGTAATAGCAGAACATCCAGAGCTATCTAACGTAAGCGAGCAGCGAATATCCGATCAACTTCGAGTCATATTAAATAACAAAATGATTAGCGATCAAAGATTACGCGAAATACGCGATTTAGTGTCGGACGATCTTAACTTAAATAGTAGCAGTCTAGAGAATAATACTCATGCAGAACCTAGTTGTACGGCAAGTTTACCGCTACAAGATAGCACACAAGACTCTACTAACACATATTCGAGAACCACGGAGGTACGTGAATCAGGACTGCAGCCGCCGATCACAGAATCCCACTCTAATTTTAATCATGTCGATCCAGAAAAAATTAGAGATCACTTTAGTATCACTGTAGAGAAATTCCGAAATTCAGACCCAACTAAAAGACCTTATATACCTAAACAAAAAACTTCGAGAAAACAGGCTCAAATTGTTCAATATATAAACACCCAAATTTTACCACAATATCTAACGACAGATCTAGATTTTAATACTACTCACACTCTTATTTATTGCGCGGCTTACACAGCAGCCATCTTCAATGGCACAAAAATCAGAGAAAATAACGTCTCACATAGTCATGACACAAGGCGTGTACCTTCGTGGCAAAGAAGGCTAGAGAAAAAGATATTAGGTATCCGGAGAGATGTAGCTAGAATGACTGAATATATTAGAGGAAATAGAACCAATAGAATAATAGCTTTAGTTACCGAAATTAAAAATAAACACCGAATTCACTCACAACATGAAGAACCCAATACAAATGATACACAATTTCTTGACACACTTAAACAGAAGTTAAATGCTGCTTCTAGCAGATTAAAGAGATATTTAAATTGTACACTGCGTAAAGTACAAAATGCACAATTTTATAGTAATGAGAAACAATTTTACAGAAGCCTTCTATCCGATAGCCATCGTAGTAGAGTCGCAGAAAATACGACACCAAGCACATCTCTAGCGGATGATTTGTATAGTTTCTGGTCCAATATTTGGTCCGTTCCAGTCAACCATAACCCTCATATGGAGTGGCTTCAGGCTGATAGTGATTTCGTAGACTCAATTAGTCCAATGATTTTTGAACAGATCCCCGTCGATATATTTATGCGCGTTTTAAATAAAACTCATAACTGGAAGGCGCCAGGAAGCGACCGCATACATAACTTTTGGTATAAAAAATTCACAACCATACATCCATTACTTTACATGCACATTAACAAATTTATACAGACACCAGAGATAATACCAAAATTTATTACACAAGGGCTCACGTATATGATACCCAAGGACACAGATCACAATAACCCAGCTAAATACCGACCTATTACATGCCTACAGACAATCTACAAAATACTCACAGGATGTGTCGCAGAGCTCATACACCATCACACCTCTGAAAATAACATCATATCAGAGGAACAAAAGGGCTGCCGTAAAAGTAGTCAGGGCTGCAAGGAACAACTTGTAATAGATTCGGTAACCATGAAACAAGCTATTGCGATGAAGGCAGATATAAGTACCATGTACATTGATTACCGCAAAGCTTTTGACTCTGTACCCCACAGTTGGCTAGTTTTTATCCTGGAGCATTACAAAATTCACCCCCTAATTATTAATTTTCTAAAAACATCTATGCGGTATTGGACTACTAGTTTAAAAACAGTGGGAAAGACGTGTTTGGAAACTCCTCAAATTCCGATTCGCCGAGGAATCTTTCAAGGCGACGCGCTTAGTCCTTTGTGGTTTTGCCTAGCACTCAACCCTCTATCACATATGCTTAACAGCTCTTCTTCTGGCTACCGCATAGTCACACCGAATAAACAAGCCACTCTCACACACCTTATGTATATGGATGATATTAAGCTATTTAGCGACACCCCATATTCATTACATCAGTTAGCAGACATCACTCAGGCGTTCTCAAATCACATTAATATGGAATTCGGTATCGACAAGTGTAAGACTTTTTCGGTTCAAGAAGGTAAAATTACTCAAAACAGCTACACGTTAGAATCAGGTGATGATATTGAGGCTCTAGAGCCAAACAGTTTTTATAAATATTTAGGTTTTCTTCAAGCCAGACAAATAATTCAGAAAGAATCCAAAGAAGAGCTCAAAAAGAAATTTAAGTTACGTTTAAATGCATTGCTACGTTCCCAACTTAATTCGCGTAATCTTTGTAAAGCCATAAATAGTTATGCAATCCCCGTACTTACATACTCTTTTGGTATAATAAATTGGACCCAAAACGATCTTCATAATTTACAGCGGATTATCAATACTTCTCTAACTGCTCACCGGAAGCACCACCCTAGATCTTGTGTGCAAAGGATGACTCTCCCAAGAGATGAAGGAGGGCGAGCAATTATTGACATTAACAATTTACACAACAAACAAATTACCACCCTTAGACAGTACTTTTATAATACCTCTGAACGTTCGTTAATTCATGACATAGTAAAACTTGCAGATAAACACCACACCCCACTTAACCTTATAGATAAAAACCCACAGCGTAATGAACGGATCATTGACAAAAGGGACAAAATCGCATCATGGCAGCAGAAGTCTCTTCACGGGAGACATCGCCACGACCTGCAGCAACCACATGTCGATAAAGCAATGTCGAACGCATGGTTGCGGCGTGGCGAACTCTTCCCGGAGACGGAAGCTTTCATGATGGCGATCCAGGACCAAGTCATCGATACGCGAAACTACCAAAAGTATATAATACGTAACCCTAATCTTCCTACTGACGTATGCAGACATTGCCACGCATGCTCCGAGACCATACAGCATGTAACTTCCGCTTGCAGATCCCTAGCTCAAAGCGACTATAAACATCGGCATGACCAAGTGGCGGCAATAGTTCATCAACATTTAGCTCACAAACATAATTTTATTACTAGAAAGGATGCATACTATAAATATAAACCGGACACAATACTAGAAAATCAGACTTGCAAAATATACTGGGATAGAACTATTATTACAGATAAAACTATACACTTCAATAGACCTGACATTACATTACATGACAAGATTAATAAAACCGTATTCCTAATTGATATAGCTGTCCCCAATACCCACAATATTCAATCTACAATATCCGAAAAATTAACTAAGTATCAAGATTTAGCCATAGAACTTAAGCGGCAATGGCGAGCAGAAACTATTCATGTAGTCCCCATTGTCATTTCGGCAACAGGTATCATACCTAAAAGTTTACAGCGCTGTTTAGATATTTTAGATATTCCAAAACATGTATTTAACACCCTGCAGAAAGCTGTCATACTAAATACCTGCCGACTCACTCGCAAATTTTTCAACACATCTTCCATTTCTACTGATTTTTCTACTATGCTTGCATAAAGTCTTTTCGCACTTGACTACGGTCCGTGTGATTGGATATAAACCCCTTCAGAAGGGAGGACAAGAGTCGTTAAAACTAAATAATAATAATAATAAATTCTTTATTTCAGATCAGAGATCCATAAGACATTGTTAGTAATTCCTCATACTAAAGTTAGTAAAAAAAAAAAAAAGTTACATATTAACATTCATTTATCAATTACTGACATGGACATCAGGACGCACATGTTTGCTTGCCCAGTGTCTGATAAATGGCCGATCAATTTTGTCTGCCAGAGTAGCTAGTATACTGTTAGGACTGTCCCTGAATCGCCGCATCATGGATGCACATCGCTTTCGTATGATGGCATAGAAGTCATCTACTCTAGCTTCCGCAAACATGCCAGACGCGCTGCAATGTCGAGGCAGTCCCAACAGCATCCTCAGCGCATTATTATATTGAACGTATTGTATTAATGAATCGAGCTCATCTCATCATCATGTACATGGTATTAGAGATGTAAAAAGTGATAGAATTAATAATTTAAAATCACTGTCAGGTCCAACTATATGATTAATTTCTAACGAAATGGTCGCATTTGAATGTGACCTTTTTAAATGTTTACGGAAAACATTGAGCTACCAACCAAGACAAGTGGATGCCGCTGTAACAACAGTAATTGTTCTGAAGCCATTTCTTAAGAAATTCAGCCACAGTGGAGTGAAGCGTCAATATTGTAGTAACGCAGCATTTTTTTTAATGAAAATTCCGTTCACATAATTTTACTGCTAATACGCTTATGCTATACGTTTTATGTCTTTCGTGCAGTTCAAGCAGCCTAAACTGTGTACTTTTGCAAGCTTAACATAGACTAGTATTATAAGTAGTAACAACAATGATGGCTGCCTGTAACTGTCGTAATGCAGGGCCTTAGCCTATTCCGGTAGGCGAGAGAGTTGGAGTACCTAAGTGTATAGAAGTTCCATTCCGAAAATACACATAAGGTTATTGCCTATGCTGTCTACGTAATAATTGTGACGTACGTAACACCGCGCAGATGGCACATTTTATTATATTTGAAGAGTCATATTTGCCATTGAGAGCAACCGGATATTACGAGCAGTAATAAAACAGAGAAATTAATCTGTTATGCCTTTCTTATAGCTTTCCACATACATCCAAATGTTCTGAAACACCTACTAAATTAAATTTAAGTAGTTATTTTCGGCAAGTACAAAAATAGCAGCGATATTTTTAAGTCATCTAAAATTTAGAAGGGCACAAAGTTATATTCAACCCTTTGGGGTAGTGTAATAAAAATAACACTATAACAAGGCTGTGGCAGTAATTTAATCCCACACTAATCTAATTTACTCAAAGTTTTAATTCATAATAGTCTTAATTAAGACTTAGTATGACTCCAAGAAGTAACAAAGCATAGTGGGCGATGAATCCTATTTTGCCATGACGCCATATTTTTATGAGGAAATAACGCAAAAGTTTTTTTTAGCCTGTAGGTAATACCAGCTAAGTTAAAGTTTTCTTTAGCCTTTAACCAGTTATGACAAAATATGAAATGCAAAGTATTCAAGTAAACAGATATTGTTAAATGTAATATTTTAATGTTATTAATGTAGGATAGTTATTATTTATATCTTTGTATCAGAATAGCTTTGCCAGACAACGTTACTTGCGGTTTTTTAAGATATATTATGGACATAAAATATTTAACATTTGTCAGTTACCTTATACTTATTTCCAAAATTGGTTCTGATCATGAAGAATTACTATATGTCCACACAGACTGTCGCCATTTATATTAGTGCAACGTAATTTGAGGCCTTTCTGTAGCTAAGAATATCGTGTGTTGTGGCAGGTGTCCTGAAGAAATCTTAGGAATTTCCGCCAGGAACGTCTTGCTTTTAAAGCTTTGATTTATGAAATCAAAAGCATAATTAAATATAATCTGAAAAGTGCAGTTGGTAAGAAGTCACAAATTTATTTGTTTTATAAATGATTTCTTTTTTGGTGGGATTCATTTGTTTTACTCATTTAGGATTGAAATGAAATATTCAATTCCATTTTGAATCAACCACAGAATACAAGAGATTATATAATGATTAAACAATAATTTGAAGACTTTGCACTTTATAACTATCTCCAATATTTTATATTTAACAAAAATAACTTTACATTATGGAAATGATTTAATCGCCTTTGCGTCTGAGCGTGGCTCAAGTATTTGAATAATCATGACGTGGTTAAGTGTTGAACGATGTATTTAATATAAGCTACGGCCGGGCAAAGGAAAATGAATATTAGTACTAGCTATAATGTATGGAGTATTCCCAGAAATTGTTTACTAAGCACATGCGAAATTTCGAAAATTGTATGCAGAATTCTGTTTCGTGTTTGCTTTGTACTTCAAAACAGATGCAAACGTAGTGAGCCATAACATTTGACATTTTAATTAAATTTATTTTAGGATACATAGTAGGTACACTAGGTAAGTATGTATTAGTGCAGCACAAGCATTCTTTGAGCGTTTGTGAACATATAACGTAGTAGAAAAATTACTATGATGCGACAAAACAAAACAAGACAATAAAAATAAAACAACCATTGTCCATGTAGAACAATTACAGTACATACTAAACAGTAAACAGCACAAATAGTATTCGTAAAGAAAACAATTGAAAGTGATCTTGACAATGAACTCATACTAGAAGTGTATGAGAACACCTATTTTAAAAACTCGAGAACGGCTACGGATTTATCTAATCTTGGTCTTGAAATGTTCGTGGAAACCTAGGGAAGGTTTAAAAGGTAAAAAAAATCGAATAATTGTCGGAGCTAACCCTAAAAACAGCCTTTTTGTTTTTGCCATATATAAAAGTATTCCAAATAAAATTTAAAGACAATTTTAGGTATTTTAAAGATCGATTGGGGCAGTACGAAGTCTGCCAGGTCAGCTAGTCTTAATTATAATTCAGTGCAGTCCTGTGGGGGCTACGGACAATGGTCACTTAGTCACTTTCCAATTGACATAAACCACAGAGGATTGTCGAAACTGCGCTCAAAACAAGTTTTATAATTTGCGGTCGCATCGCGGTGCTACTTTTAGTTTAGGCGCCAGACGGCAACTGCCCGCAATTCTCATTAAACGGCACAACATGGGAACGCTGTTAAAGTTAAATTAGAAAATGGAACATAATCACCGGCATTATAATGTATGGATACATTTTTTAGTTGTACGAAATTGACATGTTTGTATAATGATAGTTATTACGCAAATGCATACTGGCTGAAGCTAATAGGCTAGATAACTTATTTTCAAAATAGCTTTTTTTAAATAACTATTTTGAAAAAAAAATATTTAAAATAATATGGAAAGACTATGATAAAAAAGGCATTTTTTATTTTAATCGTGCTGTTGTTTTTCATAAACGCGAAAACTCCATGAGCCAGATTATCTACGTTGTAACTTCATCATATGATTTGTAAACAACCATTAGATTTTTATCAGTCATTCACTGTTGTAAAAACCGCAAAGTTTTTTTTTATCCATGAATTTACACGAACGAACAGTTTTGTAATTACCATTATTGTTTTGAACAAGAATTTTCATTTTCTAGTTTTTCATTCTTCAATTTTCATTTTTAAATTCTCAGCGATCTAAATAAAAAAAAGGAGTATTTAAATTATGCAACCATCTTGGATTTTAATTAACTGTAATCGATATATTTTAATTTCACTCAATTACTGCAGAAAATACTCAATTATTGCGTACAATTCGGTATGAGTCACATAGTCCATTGTATGAAGTTGAATTCAAAATATTATTTATATTAACTATCCGTATGATACGGATACATGTTTAAGTACTTTACTATTTATTTCCGAAACTTTAACAGCCATACACGTTAGAAAGCACGTACACATAGCACGTTGGGAAATATAAGATAGTTTTGTGGGAACTGACTACGTATCTTGTTTCACTGATTGTGGGTAGCGAAACACGACGGTACACTTAAGTCTAAACTCGGCAGTACAACAGATTTTTAAGGCAAGACCGGTTACGAGAACGTAAATTTAAAAGGGAATATATTCGAAACTAAACGATAGATACTACTGCAATATGTAGTTACTATTCAGTATTTTAAACGCGTAATCCTTTTACTCTATTTTTAAATATGAGTAAAAGGAAATGCTCTCTCCACTTGCTACATTTCTTTTATTTATTCCGTGTATCCTTAGAATACAAAATGAACCCATCCCTTACTTAAAACGCAATCATGGAACTTTAATAATAAAGTTATATGAACTGGTAGCGCCATCCAGTGACGTCACACGTAAGCTTTTGCTAGCGAAGTGAGCAAACCCCAAGCTCTGTAAGCTTTCATTTCTACGCCCCAACCGCCCTTCGGAAGTTCGTATTGCGGAAAATCGCCCATAGATGGCGCTGTTAAATGTTATCAGGAAAAAGGCGTGATTGAATTAATCACAATATTTGTTAGCGTAACCATATTTTGTGAAATAGGAAAGTCTTGGGAACTACAGTTACGAATATTTTGAAAACACATGTCACATAACTATAAAACATCACGAATGTTTATAAGCGGCATAAAATTAAGTACTTAGTCACATTCGCCGTTCTATGAAAACGATTAAACTTAGTAATTACATAATTTTACGGTAATTGCGTCCTGCATACTTTCGATAATACTACTTTAATTTACCGTTAACATACACACGGATATAAAAGTTACGTGAACTCATGCCAATGATAATAAACACTAATCTAAATGGATTTCTAGATGAGATTAAGAATAGAATTTGTTCTCAAGCCGATATCGCGCAAAGAGCGATACTAAATGACTAAAGCTATACCACATAAGCAACAGGAAAATATACATGACATATAACATAGAAATCGAAAAAATACCGAGAAAATGGCTAGGTATAATTGTCCTATTATTCTTTCCAGTTGTAAAATTATAGTTGTCTATGTATCTAATTATTTTTTTCCTTTCGCAGGTCTGCTGGAGGAGATTTATCTGAAGGTTGTGTTAATTTAAATTGTATGTGCACATAAATTGTTAAACAAAATGACAAATTTACCGAAAACCTCTGACTATTCTTATATTGTCTTATACAAACAATTATTATTGATTGACTGAGGTATCACCGAATATCAAAAATTACATGAAATACGATTTTATCGTTTACTGCCTAGGGTCTTTCATCTTTCAATGCCCTAAAATCTTATATGAAATCATTTTAAGTGATATCTAATGTTTTAGGGTATTGTATGGCTACAGCGAACAGTGTGGCACGCCGCACAATTTGTATATCCGGGAAAATCTTCATGTACTTTCTTCGCCCTGGAGAAGATGGGGTGGGTATAAGGAGAGAGTATTGCTAATACCCTCTCCTTATACCAAAGACCACAGCAATGCAGCATAAACTACCGCGATAACTGGCCTGCACACCTGTTCTAATATCGTTTATTAAGTAGCAGACTCGCTACTATTTTCGAGATGCAAATCGCGAATCTTGGCTAAATTAGGATGACCCTCATATCTCGTCAGAGGCGGCCTAATTTCCCGTTACAAACACGACAATGACGTCACCAATAACAGTGTTGAGTCTGACGCTGCGATGAGGTCAGAAAGTACAATTTACACAAGCATATAGGCTGAAAACATCAGCTATTAAAAGCAGTTCGTTTTAAAATGAAGGTGCAATTATGAACTACTCGTAATTTAGAAAGAACACTTTGCTATCGTTTGACGATGACATAGCGTGTGTCGTGTAAACATTTTTACGTCGAATAATTTTTTCACAACTGGGTGTGCCCAAAAACTGCTCATTCAACATATTTTCTTGTGTAAGTTCACTTCCATTTTAGGTTATTTCTATTACAAATCACAATCTGAAGAAAATTGCTCTACAATTTACCCTTCGATTCGCCAATAATTTTCTAAATAGCTATCATGTAGGTACTACGATTTTTTTACATCAGCAGCACAGTGAAAATTGCCGCGTCAGGGCAATCGAGTTCGTGCTCAAGTATCATAATGCTATAGTTGATAACAGCGATATGTATCTACAGTACCTACACGAGTGTCCCTCGTGTAGTGGCCACGACATTAATCACCACGGTAATGATAGCGGGCAATTAACAATTGTTCGTGCATTCAATTGCTAATAATTATCCACAGTCAGACTGGACTTCGGAGTAGGATGACCCACATGGGTAATAAGTGCGTCGTGCGTCGATATATTGCTATGACGCGTGACGTCACTTTACGATGTAACCATGGGACGCTAGTATGGTGACACAGTAATCTGTACCTACTGCGCTAATAATGATGTCTGAAACTAATTAAATTATCAATGCCACCATTGTCACCAAAGGATAAAATGGGCCTTGATGCCTGAAATGAATGGATAAATAAATAAAAATTATATTCAAGTTTTTGTAATTTCCAAAGACGATATCAGTATGACTTGTTTTAAATATAAATAACAAACATAATAAAATTATTCTTTTTCTTGTTATCAAAATTTTTGCATCGTTGTTTAAAATTTGGGTAGCCATTAAAAAGAAAAAAATATGCTCATGTGTAGAGGTGCTTATTATAAAGACCGCTTGATAACATATTACTTTTAAATCAAGACTTATTTACTTATCCACATATAAATATTACACTTTACGTTAGGTTTTGTAATCTCGTTTCAACCATATTTATTCGATAAGATTAATTTATTAGTGTAGAAACAAAATTGATAAATTATTTACGAGTTTTTTTATTAAACGTACATTCTTTTAAGCCTACATCAAATATAATATACCCGCGACCCGCCTTAGCTTCGAACCGGTGTAATACTGATGTTACACAAAGCTTCTTTTTAAAACATTATATCTATGAACAAGAACCGCATCCAAATCCATTGCGTAGTTTTATAGATCTAAGCGTAGTTAGGGCCAGACGGATAGACAGAGGAAAATGACTTTGTATTAAAAAAATAGTAACATTATTAATTTGATAAACACTAATAATGTGATAATGTGATTTTCAGGAAATTTGCTAAAAGTAGGAACATTACATTATATTTCACGTAAAAAATGTGCTTAAAGGTTTTGACACATGCTCGGGGAAGTTTTAATAATAAAAAAAAAAACATACGCGTACTTAGGTGCTTATTTTCATAACTGTGACTTGTTACTCTAAGTAAAAAAACATAAAAATTCTGCATGCTTTAACAACTGACAAATTGGCTATTAAGAGTGACATTCACGGACGATAAATCAATAATTTTCAAAGATTTTTCCCCTTGTAACATACTTCTACAATAATCTACACTAAGGAACTAGGTTCAAGCTGACATTATAATATTCAATAATTAAAAATTGTTTTATATTTATTAAAATTAAATTTATTTTTAATGTAAGTCATACTTAGTTTAAAGTTTAATTTCACTTATTTTTAGTTCCGTAAAAATATTATTCAAGGCGGAGGTTCAAATAAATGACAAGATCACTTAACTTGTAAGACAGGCGTGTCTTCGTATAAAGCAGGTCAAAGTTGCGTCCAGGTTAACCGTTGCTAATTGACATAGAAATGACCCAGTTATTACTTACTTCGTTTCTGACACAGTACTGTTACATCAAACAGTTAAACCACGATGTTCGATCAAATTATTTCACAGTTATTTCTTATTACACGCTTAAACAAACACCTCTGACTCCTGAGACACAACGAAACACATTTACGGACATAACAATAGTAATTATTTCACGTGGAAGCTATTTTTCGCACTTACAATCTCAGTACAGAATACATGCAATGTGTATTTAAACAGGCTTCAAATTTGGACTCGTATAACTTCAACAAATAGAGTCGCGTGTGAAGCAGGAAGCGGGTAGCTTCGTATGTGCCGGCTCGCTAGCTTGATGCAAGCGAGGGAGATATCACTGGCTTCCTGCGCAAACCACCGGTACACATTAAAAATAAATTGTAATAGAACTGTATGACCTAAAACGATAATAGTCCGCTAAACGATAGTCGCAACTCGTGCGCCTTCTACGTACTAGTCCTAGATTTGATTGGATAACTTTGGAACGTCATTCGACAGTCACTGCTTGTGACTTAGGTGAGTAATTTAAGATTTTTACGACCACACAAAGCTAATACTTGTCCTTGTCTAGGCACATACAATACGACAACTTGAATCAACGCGACTCCACACTTTCTAACCAGCTGGTTGAATGTGAATGACATAAATTACGCCGTCTAACGGAAAATGCTCAAAAGAACTATGATATCCAATGGACAAACAAAATATCTTTTAACGATCCTTAAACGAAAACGGGTATTTCATATTAACGGTTGGCAAATCACATAGCAACAACGTTGCATGTCTCGCACACAGTGACGAAATTTTAAATCTTGCAATCCTTAATCAATCATGCTCAAGATAGCTTGAGCTACTCAATAATCAGTGAACAAAAACTCCTCTGTTAAGACAATATTCCGACATGTTTTCGTTCCATAAATACATTTATATTAGCGCAATGGTGGCCCCGACTGGCAAGTAACCGACGTCGCTATCGTTGTATTTTATCGTTTTGAGTAACAATTTCAGTTATTACAAGGTTAACGATGTATTTTTTTTTATTATTACTGCAAAAAATGTAAAATAATAACAACACACACAATTTTATGCGATTTCGTTAATATTAATTGGATTGTCGTAAATACTTAGTAAATGCCAACATGCGAAACTTATTAATTGGGTGCGTAAGTAATTGGCCATTAGCATGAAAAGCTAATGATATTACCTTTTAACTGAATTGGTTTTTGACAGAACGATCTATTATATTTTTTAACCGACTTCAAAAAGGAGGTTTCTCATTGAAGCTAAGCATCTCATTTGTTATGTTTGATATTTTTATAATGAAACAAATAAATAAGTGAAGTTTAATGAAGAAACTACAAGACAGACAGATTGAAATAGCTACAAATTTTTACTACTTATTGAAGACAAAAGAAATTTCTCTTTGGTATTTTTTTTTATGAGCATCCTTCAGCAAAAGCACTATAAAAATCAAGGTGAAAGTTATCAGAAAGTATTTTAAGTTCATGCACATAATGCAATAACTTCAACGTTTGTTTAAGGTGAATATTTTTTTCAAACATTTTTATTCAGTAATGGCAACTAATATTTGACTGACTGCCGATTTCAACATAATTTTAGAAATGCTTTATTCTTTTATGTAAAAAAAAAATTACCGTGTTTAACAGGATAAGTAAATTACAAAGTAATAAAAATATTGCAATTCCATAAAATTAGTTACTTTATCTTGCGGCCTCTTTGGCCTTGATCTTGGCAGAGGGCAATTGTCTTGCAGTAATCATGTTTAGTTGTGATATAATAACATCGCTATGTTCAGATAAATTGTGTAAACAATTTGAACATGAATGCATTGCTATCTGGGTCAACTTATTGTTTTCATTGTCATTTGTCCGTCTTAACAAGGAAGGGCTATCTCTAAAGCAAGAAACGAACAGTCTTATTTTAGTCATAATATTTGGATTGTGGGTAGTTGTTTTTTTTCCCACTATTGAAATATAGTTCCCATGGAACTGTATGATAATAAAACAATGTTGTGACAAATGTGTTCACATGCAAAATTGTTTATTTAACAGAAATAAATATTTGTAAGTACCTAGTCGCAAATTATTTTTTTTTAATGCATCCGGAAAACCTTTTATGGAATAGATATGAATAAAATACTTAATCAACTTTTAGTTACTTATCAATGCCGTAGCCCTGATTTAAGGAAGTCTGGTAATTTACTCATATGAATACAGTAATAGTATTTGTTTACAAAAACAATAAATCATCAGTTTTATGTTTACAACTTGTATTTATAAATATGTTTGTATTCTACAATCAGCACTAAACATTCTGTATAAACAAGTTGTAAATAATACATAAAAAAAATAAACCTATATTCTATTCATTTTTTTAAATCAACATTTTTCTATTGTATTTATTCAAGTCAAATCTTTGTATCAAATGGTGTAATAAACAAAAGAAAAAAACATTTAGCTAAAAGACAAATATTGGTCCATAGCAAACAATGCATGAAAGACAATGTGAGTCAATAGTACCGCTGTTATAACAATAACACCAGGAAAATATTGTGGAAGAAATATTAACTTTACTAAGTAATAACAATCTTTATCACTCCCTGTGAACCTTCAAGCTATTCAAAGAAAATTGTATAACTTCCCTTGACATTGTAGTTCAACGAGATAAAATCTGGAAGATAAGGGCTATCAGAAAACAACGAGAGTATTCAATTAAATATTTTAATCTTTCGCTACTCTCGAATAACATGATTAGATTGAACAAAATATCGAAAAGGATCTTTTAAACTTACCATATAAAGAGTCAATAAATCCACAGAACTGGTTTCTTTATTCTTGAAACGATCACAGACACTTAAATCTTAACACCTACACAAGTTGAATGTGTATTAGCAGAAGACAAATGCTTCACTGTAATTTATAAAAATTAAGTAAATATCGGCCGTGTAACGTTAACTTATTTCTTACACTATTTAATCACTTGTATCATTTACAATAAACCGTGTTTTATTTATTTGTTTTCTGTATTAATAGCGTTCCTTTCACAAATCTAAATAAAAATCACAGTTGTAGTCAAAACAACCAAAATAGGCTTCGAGTTTGACTGTTTGACACTTGACAGGGACGATTCAACTATAGAAATAATTCGGACAAAATATCGTGGCTAAAGTGAAAGTACCCAGCACGTTTTATTAATGATTTTAGTTAAGGGTGATTTATTGCGTGAGGTCTAAGTAAATAAACGATTACGGTGCCACCTTTTATAAAATTAAATATTTTTTAAACGGTTGAAAATGAGATATGCAAGTGGCACCTATTACGCGCACGCGAGCGCAATAGGTAGATGTATTATTTTTTGTCGAGTGCGAACGAATGAGACAGAAACAAGCAGGACCGCGCATAGCCGCCAGATGACTTGTTACTGACGGTTAAGAAACAATAGAGGACTGATGATGATACGAAATAGCTGTTATTATTTTGCAAATAAAAATGATAATAACGTTGATGATAAGGTTTCGAACCTACTTTGAGCATATTTACAAGGCATTATATAAATGTTTAAGAATGGCATACTTTTACTTTATAAATTAGGTACCTAAGTATATATTTTTCTTATGAATAACATATTTTAATTTATACGCACTTAATTCCGGGTAAAATTAACATATCTTTATAACTCTGTTAAAGTAAACAAACATTAGAGAAACATAATGTGGTTTTTAAGTTTATTTTTATAAGTTTTTTTAATAATTTTAATGGTAACACTAGATAAATTGCCCATAAAATTTCTCGTGTAGCTTGGCAAATAATATTTCGATTTTATTGTGTTGTGTTATTCTGTTTAATAATTTTATTGTTGTGAAATAGGTATTTGTATGAAATGTGTGAAGGTATTGATCGCGTTCCAGTTCCATTGACAAGATTCTTAGCATAAACTTGGCAGTTTGAGTTTTTGACGCAATTGTCATGGGTATGTCACTGTCTTTATGACGGTAATGATATCGTAAAGATTTTTTGTCTATGGATGACTAAACTAACTTTCTTTAGTTTATGGCCGCAAGTGATCAGGCTATTAATTTTATGTTGATTTTTAGTAAAATGTGTGGTAAAAATTACAGAAAAAAAATAAGAGGTCAACATTTTTTCCAGTAACATAAGTTTTATAAACACTGTGTACCACACTGTTTTGTTGTTGCTCCTTTACTAAGGGTGTCAAAACGCTATTATAGTATGGTCATAGGTATTTGGTCATTACTAGAAAAGTTACCAACAGCAAGTAGAATGCTCCCTGTTGGCGTACGAGGTTTTGGTCTTGGCGTCTGACTCCGATGCCGATATATTCTCCTTGACTAATTATTCAATGAATATAGGATTTCTCATGTCGCGAAACTTTGTAATTTTCAGAAATTACTTAGCCACGTAATAGTCGCTGGTAGGCCTTGAAAATGTAATTATTCAATAAACCAACAGATGGCGCTGGGCTCTTTCAACTGTTTGAAAATTAACATGATTTTATAATAATTTATATAATTTTGTTTTATCTAAAGTGACGCGATTTTCGACTTGAGACTATTTATACGCAAAACAGCACGATCTATTCATTCTTCTACATTTCAATTCAATTCATTTACTTCAGACAACTTTTAACCATCCATAATGGTTAGTAACAACGGAAACTTATAACTATGTTAGTATGCACGACAAAACGGCAGATAATTGTAATGGAAGAAAAGTCGGCAAAAATCAGATTAGTCCAACAAAAAAGGAAATCATCATGCCCCTGCCCTTATCCCAATTTTTACTTGGGGTCGGCCAACACGTCCTCTAGACATGTTGTTTAAAGTTTTGGCTATGGTTTTATAGTCGGCCGCCTGCCTGACACTAACCCTCTTTGGGAATGCGATTGTTGGTTGTTTACCCGCCACCATTCGGGTGACCCAAGGTGGTTGGTACAGGGCACTGGGTCTTAAGGTCCATTAGTCGCCTTTTACGACACCCAGTGGAGGATATGGGGTGGTGCTATTCTTTATATCCGGACACCACACGGATGAACAAAAAAGGAAATATCAGCAATATTTTTTTTTACAGTTTCTTCCAGGAAAGTTTGAGTAACGGGTGCCCGGTGATAAAGGACCCTTACACCCGTCTATTACTGGACATCTAGTAAAAAGATGATTTGACTTAGGTTTTAGCTGTGTAACCTTTGGTTTAATACTCTAAGTAAACTCATGATACCGATAGTTGACTTGGAAAAACGTAAATACTAAATCTGTGGGATTGGATAATATTTTGATGTATTAATGACAGAAAATATGTCAAAACCAGGTTTCGAAGAATCACTCCAAAATGTCTTCAAAACGTTTTTAAATTTGTGTTAAAAAAAATTATTTGCCATGTGAATTTATCAAAATCATTTTGAAATGTTTATTGAATTTGAATTATACCGAAGAAAACCAAATAAAACTAGCGAAACAGATAGTTTTACTGAGTAAATCAAATACCTACTAGTGTAAAAATGCTAGCTACGAGTGTAAAGTCAATTTTATGTTATGTAGTACGTATGTACGCTACGAAGTAAGTGGAATATGTTTTTAAGCTCTACAAATCTGGGAAGATTCGTCCTTGCTGTGGGTAGAGATACATTGCATAGGTTGACACGTTTAATACAATAGGGAATTAGAGATTAACTTACTGTACTATGATACCCCAGATTTACTTTCTTACAATGCTGAAGACATTAAGAAATTTTGATGATCAATTTAGTACTTGATAAATTAGGCTAAATTCATCAGAATTATATGCGGTTGTCCCATACATTACACTATATAAGACTACTGTCCTCATCTAAAATGGAATGCTTTAGACATAAAGCGCTCAAGTTATGTGTGGCATTTACTTTTTTCAATGCACACTTGGGATGAGCTTAGGTTTTTATTACCATCAAGTACCGTTACTAATGCTCATATACGGCGCTGTATTCTACCCACAAGCACAACGACATTTCATGAAATGTTAATATTATTAGCAGTATTACCGCATATCCACTGGGATTTTTGCTGCCACAGACGGCAGCGGATACCGCTTAGGACTGTTTTTTTTTCTACTGATCAACAAAGCCCGTAATAGTGGTTCTAAAGAAGATCAATCAGAGGGGCTTTAGAACCGGCTATTCACAAGTCACGGTACTACATGAGCAAGCACTGTTGACCCGGCGGAGTTTCAGACGTCACTGTTGGCGTGACTGAATTTCTGCCGGGGCGCGGTGAATGCGAAAGCGAACCCCGTACCCCCGGCCATAGCCAGATGAGGAGAACGCTCCAGTGGTTTTAGTCAGTAAAAGTCCGGCACACCCCTTTGTGACCCCCATGACGATTTCCACTGGGATACAATAAAAAAATGGTGTGTCTGAAATTTTCGTCAAACTTACCGCCGGTATAATAATTCGTAGGATGTCCGAGGTGAAATTGGAAGAGGCTCGTAGGTTTATGGAAGAGATCCTGATGTCTGTGGGCGCACCGGAGCGCGCGGCTAAGGGTCATGCTGATCTGTTGCTTGCCGCTGATTCAGTTGGTCATAACAGCCATGGTCTGAACCGACTAAGTAAGTTGATGTACTGTTTACCATTAACTACGAGAACCTATTTCTGTACTGAAATATTTTTGATCGAATTTAATTTTACCGAAAACTTGACCGACCTCTTTTTGTCGTAGTCAGTATCCGACTCCTTACGGTCTTGACTCTCAGAGTGTACTCTGGAGTGTGTGTACTGGCGTGTAAGCTGAGCTTGTAGTGAGCGTCAAAACTGTATGTTGCTTGTGTGGTGCCCCTCAACCTCGATGGAGTAAATAATTGAAGAAGGAATAGTTGAAAAGCTATTTCAGAAAAAATAAATTCGGTCAAACGAATTTGTAACCTTATGAATATTAACTAGGCATAATTTGTCTAAAAACTATGTAGTTTAAGCTATTCTGTATTTTTGTAATGATTCCTTTTCTTCACGTGACCCATCGTCGACTTTAATTATTTATTGTTTAGAGTTTTACGTAAATGATATAAAGAACGGCGCATGCTGTGCAGCTGCAACACCGATCATCTTAAGACAAACACGAGCTACTGCTTGGGTGGACGCTTGTAATACGCTCGGCGCGACTACAGGCCACTACTGCATGGATCTCGCCATCAAAAAGGCACAACATTGTGGCGTGGCATGGGTCTCAGCTAAGAGTAAGACTATTTAATCACTTTAGACATAATAATGAATATAAATCATAGGTGAGTCAATGTCTCCATTGTCCTGCGACGATGTTTTGCCAAGTTAATATTTAAAAAACTGAGAAAAGAAATTTGAATGTATTTTACTGTGCAGATTGTAGCCATAACGGTATGGCTAGTTATTGGGCGGTGAAAGCTGAACGCAAAGGTTTTATCGGTTTGGCCTTTACTAACACGCAGGCTGTGCAGGTTCCTACCAGGTCGAAAATGGTAAGGCATTCATTCTTCATCATTATGGCAATGGCAAGTTCATTCTTCATCATTATGGCAATGGCAAGTTCATTCTTCATCATTATCAGCCCTTATCCTAATCATTATTTGGGGTCGGCGCAGCATGTTTTCTTCTTCCACACGTTCCTATCTGACGTCATCTCGCAAGTAACACTCTTTGCAGCCATATCATCTTTCACACAATCCATTCATCGTTTCTTTGGTCGTCGTCTTCGCCTATATCCATCCACATTCATAGTTAATTTATAATTAGTTCATTCTTTATTACAGTTCATTCTTAAAAATTAAAAATGTATCCCTCAAAATCTGTCGCTTTGAGGTTCAAAAATTTCTTGATGATTAATTAACTAATTTTAAGCCGCGGTTTTGCCCGTGTGGATATTCGATTTAGCTGCAAAACAATATCTACCTGTGACGTAGTCCATTAAAAAGTATGTATTAATCTAAATCCATACAAAATAAAAAAAAATACATATCTGACTGTTTGAGCGTGAAAGAGTAGCCAGTTCAAACAAACAAACTTTTCCTCTTGATAATATTATTATAGTAGGCTGTACCAACTACACATATAATAGATACTTATATGTGATGATTCCACTACTCGACTAATCAGTTAAAATTAATGGTAATCAATAATCATTGAACTTATTTCAGAGGGCTTTGGGCACGAACCCTATTGCAATGGTAGCTCCGGCAGCCAACTGCGATCGGATATTGATCGATTTGGCTACCTCAACTGTTGCTTTGGGAAAGGTATATAAGTCTTGATACAATTTTGCTATGAAATGTAAGGCCCTATTGAGAAAAATTGATAAAATACAGTAATTGAAAATCGATGTGCTTTTTAAATTACGACTCCCGCACTAAGAAATTTAATCTACAAGGATATAATATATCATGGAGGGTTTCTCAGACGATCAATTCACATGCACAAAAATACTCAGACTCAGAATAAGCATATGTGGATCGCACAAATCCTACGCGAGGTGACTTATACCACTAGGCTTTCCGTGCACTCCGCAAATTAGGAACGATCAATATGATGAACGACTTATTAGCTCTGGTGAAAACTGTTAGGGCTTCATAAGTTTAGGAAATTGTATTTACACACCTTCGACCTTTTAGATATCTATACAATTTCAGATTGAAGTAGCCGCTAAAAAGAATGAACCTATACCTCATGGTTGGGCGTTGGGTGAAGATGGAAAATCAACTACAGATGCGAAGGCGGTAAAATCACTGAATTATTTTTTTCTGTCAAAGCGTAGTGTCGATTGAGCTGGGCAGGACATACAGTATATATTATCTATGAGTAGGTTTATCTATTTGGGCCAGTAAACGCCTTACGAAAACAGGTAAGAATAGAAATCGATCGCCGTATCGAAATTGCCATTTTTTGTGTGCCAGTGGGAGTCCTCAAGGACTATGCTCAGTCAGGCGTCAACGGGAGGGTGTGTGGGGTGGGGTATATGGGGGACTTATACCGGCTAAAACCACTAGAAAGTTCTTATCTGCCCATAGCCGGGCGCACGGGGTTTGCTTTCGCATTCGCGACCCCGGCAGGAATCTAAAATGTCTGGAAAAGCTACTGGTCCATGAAGAGGCTAATGAAGAGTGCTTAGCTTATCTTCCATTTGTATTATTGTGTATCTTGCCCAGCCTAACCTACGGTGCTCAGACCTAGTCGCTCAAAAATTCCCTGAAGTTCTTTCTTGGAGATTGCCAAAGAGCTATAGAAGGCAGCATATTTGGAGATCAGAAACAACTCGATACAGATCGAATCCGGAACACCACGCTCCGTTCCAAATCCCATCCATTACTTGGTGAATATAGGACAGGTGTGGTGACCTCTCACTAAAGATACTCGGGTATCCAAACTATGTATGTATTTATTTTAGGCGGTTCAGGCAGGACTCCTCTTGCCTTTGGGCGGAGAAGAGAAAAATAGTGGCTACAAGGGCTATGCGCTCGCCGCCATGGTCGAGATCCTCTGCGGTGCACTCTCAGGTTAGTCTTCGTATTAAAAATCAATAGTAATCTAAGATGATGACTTCATTTTTTTTTTCTTTGCTTCGTGCTGTATCAGTCGTATCATTTTATGTTTTGTAAAATTAATAACCAGTGCCTTTTTTGACTGCAGACAGCATTTGTGTAACAAAAACAAAAAAATTTAGGTCTTAAAAGGTTTTATTACAAAACAGCAAATACATTGGTGGGTACCAATGGAAATTGAAGTTGAAAAAACTGCGTTCGCCACAAACTTCTTCTTATTTTCCATTTTTAGGGTCGAACCCGTCGCATAAGATCCCCATATGGAGTAAAACTGCCACCGAGGGCCCGTTGAACATCGGCCACAGTTATGCGGCCATCAACCCTTCGTGCTTCGCGCCTGGCTTCACCACACGTCTGTCTGAGTGTCTTAACACATGGAGGAACTTACCACCGGTAACCTATGCCTAAATCTTTAACAGAATCTCACTCAACTTGTTGAACTTGAATCGTCTTTAAATACGATGCCGTTGATATAAATTATTTTGAAATCTATTTTCTGGATCCTTATTTCTGACGACCATGATTTCATGACGTATTTAGGTTTAAACTATTATTTCTGGTCTTATCGTAAAAATGTTTTATTGCACACATTTCGAAAATTCAGCACTAGTTTATCACAATATAGCGTTTTTGTTTTAGGTTGACCCTGAACGCCCTGTGTTAGCTCCCGGTGATATGGAGCGAATGAAACTGAAGGTTACTCAACAGCGAGGGACTGTGTTTTATCCTCAAACAGACATGGATGCCCTGAAGATACTTGCTGAGGAGTGCTGTGTCAAACCTTTACAGACAGTATGTTAGAAATAGGAGTACCATTGCATTTTAAGTCATAATTATTTCTGCTGGATAAATTAGTGCGTGCATAAAATTATGTTTGTTACGGAGCTTTTTTAAGAAAGAATTTTCTGCATGTGATTTTATGGCAACATATTAATTTATATACCAGAAAAGTGCGGGTTGATCTCGTGCACTGAAAGTTTACTGCAAACTACCACTATGTTATGAAACGAGTAGAATCAAAATGAAATCAGGGCTGCTATAGGTACTTATTGTTTATTTTTTTTATTGATAAATTGTTTGCTTTTTCTCGGTGTAATGTATTATTTGGTAGCAGTTTTGAAATAAATAAAAAATGCTGTAAAACCCGAGGTTTGAATTTAAAAAGGTGGAGGTTTCAATTTGGATACATTTTGTCTTTTTCTTTGCGCATGATTTCGTCGCTGGTACACCGATTTTGTTTGTTTTTAGAAAAGGTACCTACTTATACTTTCCAAATGGTTCTAAATCATCAAGTTGTGATCTGACGATGAAATCTTTGCGAAGTCTTTAAATTTTATAAGAAAACGTACAGCGTTTTCAGCATTTTTTTTCTACAAGTGAAAATCTGCGTTCAATAAGAACCATTCCACCATCAGCTCTGATGGTATAGCCAAGAGAAGGTGGGAACTCCATAATAGGACAGTGTATCCTAGCCGTGTTTGGGCTCGTTAGAATTGTAATGGTATGCACTGTCCAGATATACCTACTTCTGATGTAATGCTACAGAATTCTTTTGGCAATCGGAACGAATGCCGTCATAGTGTGTCGTTATATGAAAAGCTATCACTTTTGACAAACAATTGAGTTGGTTCTTGTAGGTTCTTGTTGTGATTATACACATCACAATGTCATCCACGTGTGAAAACGATCCTTGTAGCTCGAAACCAAAAAAACGAGAACTTTTTTTTTAGCATTAATTTCACATTGAAATCTTTCATTCTGGTCTGCAGGTATAAACTTAATTAAGTTTTAGGTATATACCTTTTAGAACAGACAAAAATGATATGAAAACATGATTATGATATATTATAGTAGGTATTTGACATTATATTTATCTTTTAGGGGTTTTTAACTTGTTTTTGAAGGTGGTTATTTTTTTTTTTGCAAACAATATATTTTGTATCCATAATAAATAGGTATAATGTTTTTTAGGTCTGTGTGTATTCGTGACACACAACATGTCAAAATTAGGTTTCAAAAAATCACTACAAAACGTTTTACAAATTTGCGTTTTAAATTCAAGTTTCCGTATGAACGTATATTTTTAATTAAAATTTTGAAATGCTTACAAAATTTGAGTTACACCAAAATATTTCAAACTATTGTTCTGTTTTCATCGGCTCTTTTAAAGTAACTTTTTAAAACCTCTAACTTTGATACGGTTATTTTATTTGTGCAGTCTTGTGATGGTAAATGTGAATTGTAGTTTTGTGCAACGAGCGAAGCAGATAGCTTGACTGAAGAAATCCATTACTTGGTTTGAAAAAAATGTCAGTGCAAAGTATCAAGTCGGTTTTTTGTTACGTAGCTCGTACGTATGCTACGCGGTAAGTGGAATATTCTTTAAGCTCTACTTAAACCTGAGTGGGTTCGTAGTCTCTTTGGGTACACGTTACGCGGTTAGCTTTTCAGCGTCATTTCTCAATTCATTATTCTCACGTTCGGCTAATGCGCATATTTATGGTTTGTTGTGGCACTGCCATTTGCAAGTCCTACATTTGAGAACCATAATATAATTGTCCTTGAAGCAATATTTTTGCAGTTGTGGAAGTAGTACAACGTCGTGTAGTGCACTCTACATCTGGCAACTTTGAGACGTAGCTGTAGGCGTTTCTGGAGTTTTCGGCAAATTTACCAATGATAATAATTCTCAGACTGCCCGAGGTGAAATTGGAAGAGTTACGAAGGTTTATAGAAGAGGTCCTGGCGTCTGTAGGCACACCGGAGTGCGAGGCCAAAGCGCAGGCTGATTTGATGATTGCCGCTGATTCAGTTGGTCATTATTGCGATGGGATCCACCGACTTAGTAAGTTGGTAATAGTTATTTTTTGTAAGTTTTAGTAGACACGCCAAGATGTGTGTATTTGTATGATAGGTAATCTTGACTACATATTATACTCAGTATTTTTAAGTTGCATCAGTTCATATCAGGATGTCCATTTTAACGTAAATCATCGTCGGTTTCTTTTATTTATTGTACAGAGTATGACGTAAATGATATTAAGAACTGCGTATGCTGCCCAGCTGCACAGCCAAAAATCCTAAAAGAAACAGACGCGACTGCTTGGGTGGACGCTTGTCACTCGCTCGGCGCGACTTCAGGCAACTTCTGCATGGATCTTGCTATCGAAAAGGCAAAAAACTGTGGATTGGGATGGATTTCAGCTAAGCGTAAGACTATTTAATGGGTACTTCTCAGATTTCGTGCAAAATGGATGCAATTGTGAGAATATAAAAAATGTTTATTTTTCTGATGTCAACTCAAACCTATAATAAATTTATATTTACTGAGCGATTTATATGTCATTCCACACATAATTAATAAAGATATTGATAAAATAAATTTATGTTCGCTGAAGGTAATGAAATGAGTACATCTGGTAATTATATTTTTCAAGAAATTAATGAGTAAATATAGCTGGATATCAATAAAAAAACTAGTATGTCATCATAATGTATTTATTTAGTGATTTTAATTACTTGTCAATGCTGAAGAATCAACACCTCACTAATTTTCTCGTTTTTCTTGTTGTTTTCTGAGCAATGTTTACTATTCACTTTCCACCGTTTTCGCTGTAGTCTTTGATTTCTAGGCGTCATATCTATAATGCACTTAATTTTCTTTTCTTCTTTCCTTCTTAAATATCTATATTTTAGAACCATTTACATAACTTTTACTTCACCATCATCATTAAAACTGAAGGTAATTGATGGTAATGTATTAGAGGGTAATGAGATTTAATAACTTTTTTGGATATTACGCATTTAATAATTACACCATTTCTATAATAGAAGTTTCTAGGTATTGAAATATATCAACAAGTCTATTAAATCTAATCCCAAAATAAAAAGATGAGAACTAACCGTTAAATTTAAATGAAGGTAATTAGACAATAAATTGTGGAAACCACTAATCACGACAATTACACAAGCATTACAGAAAATTGGGCAAATTTCACCCTCTTCACTGATCCTCGGGCGATTGGCGGCGTGTGCGCGAGACTGTTGCTATGGGAGCTGTACCCATAGCACTAAAATAAACTATAATATTTTGATAGTTTGTTCATGCTGAAGGTAATGCAATTTTTTTTTTGGGAAAATTGTTTTTATTTCGGGAACGTCAGGGACAGTACATATTTATGAAATAAATATCAAGTTTTATTTCTAATGAAATACCTAAGGTTTGAAAAGTAACCACTTAGAATTAAAGCTTATAGATGAGGCTTGTTTTTGATGTGTTTGCTTAAAATTATAAAAAGGACACTGAAGTGAATGAAATTTTGACCAGTTTTTTATTTTTTTTTAATTGATTTAACCATAATCATACTATACTTATTGCAGCAAGTATACCTTATAGTTATAACTACAACATACAAAAATATTGGTTCGCATTACGTACTTAAAATCGTAAATAATTAACCGGACATGCGATTTGCACGAAATCTGAGAAGTACCCTAATCATTTAGGATATAAATCGATAGTTCTGACTGTTCTTTTACGATGTTTATCTACTTGGTGATAGAATCAATATCTTTATCGCCAAGAGACATTTTACATTCTTAGAAACAATAACACGAAGTTCTCTCGTCAAACTTAATAAAATTTTAAAGTATTAAAGGACTGAATTGTTTGTTACACTGCGCAGATTGTAGCCACAACGGCATGGCTGGTTATTGGGGAGAGAAAGCTGAACGCCATGGTTATATCGGTTTAGCGTTCACAAACGCTCCGCCAATTGTGGTTCCCACCAGGGCTAAGAAGGTAAGCCATAGATTCTGTTAATTATAATTGGTTACTAGTACCTTGTAGATCATTACAGCTCTAAATATTTTTTGACACTTTCGACGAATCTGTCAATTTGAGGTTCAAAGATCTTTTGGTCGATCTAAATGCTCCTTCTGACGTACAATAATATACGTGGCGTTTATATTTTACGCATATGCTGGAGAAACGCTAGTGTGAAGATGCACTAACGAGCGTTGGGCGATATTGTTAAAGATATTTTAGGCTATGTATATAAAGATTTATGTATATAGAGAATTACTGAATAAATTGGTTAAAACACGTGAAAAACGGTGCAGTAGTTTTTTTTTTACTTTTTTGATGAGTATGATGGATGGAGAAGAAGGGGAAGGCCAAAGAAAAGATGGATGAATTGTAGAAGGAATGATATGAATGAAAATGGAGTAATTGATACTGTGACGTCTGATAAGGGAGAATGGAAGAAAAAAACGTGTTACTCCGACCCTAAGTAAAATGGGATAGGGATATGGTCAGGAAGATGATGCTGACAGACAGATGTGACGGTAGGCAAAGTAAAACTTATTTTGAAAATTATAGTACCTACTGTACTCAGTGATAATTGATTTACAAAATAAATTTGTTTCAGAGGGCTTTAGGCTCGAATCCCATCGCTATGGTAGCTCCGGCTGAGAACTGTGACAGAATAATGGTTGATTTGGCTACTTCAAATGTTGCTATGGGACGGGTAAGTCACAATTTTATTTGAAAAGTTATCTTTAGCTGTACAACTTATAAACCTTGACAAAAAAAACTGTTCCAAGGTTTTATAGGTTAAAGTATTTTTTTAACTACGCCTTCCAATTATTTTTCAGATTGAATATGCCGCTCTAATGAAAAAGCCTATACCTGAAGGCTGGGCGTTGGGCCCTGATGGAAAATCAACTACAGACTCTAAGGCAGTAAGTCTACTGTATAATTTTTAAATCTTAAATTACGATAACTATTTTTGTTAGAAAATTCTATTATAAAACTATCCAGGCTGCGGGATGTTCATAAGACTTACTGCGACCCTGGCACTCAAAGGGCTACAAGAGGAACGTTGTCAGTTTTAGTCAATAAAGTCGGACTCTCTTTCCCGCAGCGGCCGGGATCATTTGATGATTTCCCACGAAAAAAGGACCATCCAGTTGCTTGATGAGCAATGCCACTTGGCTACTCATTCTATCAAATGTGTTAATTCTAGGCGGCAAAGGCAGCAATGCTGATGCCTTTGGGAGGATTGGAGAGCAACAGTGGCTTCAAGGGCTATGCTATCGGCACCATGGTCGAGGTCTTTTGCAGTGGATTGTCAGGTAGGTGTTACTATGAAAATTAAATGATTATAGTTATCAAACTGTAGAAAGAGCACACGGTGTTTTAGAGTCAGTCATCGTCAATATTAGCCGGTTGCAGTCCACAGCTAGACCCAGGCCTCTTTCAAAGTACGCTATAGTGTGTATAGCAAGTTACCTCCATTCGGGTGCTTCAAAGGGGAAATTACATGAAATTTTAAGCAATAGCTGTAGTAACAAGCGCAACGGATGATTGGTGGGCACGTTTTATTTCAAGTTCTTTTAATTTTAGGGTCAAACCCGTCGCATAAAGTCCCCTACTGGAATAAGACAGCCACCAAGGGCCCGCTGAACCTCGGCCAGTGTTTCGTGGTCATCAACCCGGGATGCTTCGCGCCTGGCTTTACCTCGCGCGTCTCTCATTGTCTTAATACATGGAGGAACTTGCCACCGGTAACGTTTTTCAGCAGTTATATCGAAAGTTTTTGCTGGTTGCAAATCAGTTTGATTTATTAAGAAAGGAAAACGACAATCCATTACCTGGATCTGTGGAATTGCTTGACTACGATTTTGTTTTACTAAGGAATTCATTCCTTGTATCGCGATAGGTTTCACAGACAATCAATTCACATGCACAAAGCCACCCTGACTCAGAGCAAGTATTTGTGGATCGCATATTTATTTTTCTTTACAATACTTGTCATAACTATATCATTTGATAATCATACTTGATGATTTACAGCACAACAGTTTAAAAATAAAACTAGTTTCTATGTTCCAGGCTAACCCTCAATGCCGTGTGATTGTTCCCGGCGATTTGGAGCGAAGGAGACTGAATATGACCAAAAAACGAGGGTCTGTAGCCTTCCCTAAGAAAGATATAAAAATCCTGAAGAAACTGGCCGAAGAGTGCTGTGTCAAGCCTTTGGAACTGCATGACCCATGCGGCTAGAAACGGGAGAAGTTGATCATTGCATATCTTGGTACCATGACAGTTTATGGATATACGAGGACTAAATGAATCGTTAAACTTAATTATTTCTACTGTATAAATCGTTTTGAGCGTAAATATATTTATGTTACAACGTAGTTTTATTTGCAACTGAATACTGAAACATTACATCAAAAAATAAATAAATTAAAAAACCCGACTGCATATAAAACACTTTAAATAAAAACTGAAAAGTAAAAAACAAGCTTAGTCTAAAAGTGTAGATAGCAATGCTATTACCACAAAATTAAATAATTTTATAACCAATACACAAAAAATAATAATCTTATGCGAAACATAATTGTGTGTAACAGTCGGGGCCCATATTGAATGATTTTAGTCTAGTTTATTTAATGGGTCCCGACTGTTACACTCAATTATGTTTCGCATAAGATTATTATTTTTTGTGTATTGATTATGAAATTATTTAATTTTGTGGTAATAGCATTGCTATCTACACTTTTAGACTAAGCTTGTTTTTTACTTTTCAGTTTTTATTTAAAGTGTTTTTTATGCAGTCGGGTTTTTTAATTTTTTTAATTTATTTATTTTTATTTAACACTTTTTAGTTAGTTATAATACGGCTATGTGTTTCTCAAGATTTCACCCGCGACACGAGAGAACTACTTCCAATACCAAGATAATAAAAAAGTAACACACGTCGATCCAGTTATTTTAGATTGATTGCGTAACACAAAGAGAGTAAAGGAATTAGAAAAATAAATTCATTGTAAATAATTTAGTTTAGACGTACTTTTATTATCACTTTTCACTTTTAAGTTCAGAAACCGCTAGTCAACCGCGTCGCATAATATACGAGTATTTAGTTTGGATAATAAAGAAACAATTGCACATAGTATTTTTTTTCTATATGTCAGTGATATACCATTTTGGAATCCTCATGATGAGCTCTTTAATTTGATACCCATATTGTAGCAAATATTTTTTTTTTTTTTTACTTCTATCTACTGCGCCTCACGGCCGCCATGTTGGTTTTTGTTTGACGTCACATATCTAAGAACACTTGGGTAATTAAGACGAATCCAACGATGCCCTGATTGTCGAAATCCATCAAGCCGTTTCGAAGAAATGAGGTAATAAAGAATATTATGCTCATACATACATACATACATACATACATACATACATACATACAAGATACGCGCGAAAAACATAACCCTTCCTTGGCAGTCGGGTAATAAATACACCGCATCATTTTAAAGACAAGCATACTGTATAGGGACAGAAATACAGCGGGAAGCGAATTTGTTTTATACTATGTCGTGATCAGCAAACAAATAAATTTGTTTAATGTTCAGTCTCCACTATTTATATTGAGGAGTGTAACGTTAGAAGAATATCATTCTCTACGGTGATGTAGGTCTTCCAAAAATCAAAGTGCCTACGTCCACCTGTAGTCCAGCATCCACTGCAGGTACGAGAGTCATGAGATCCGGCAAGTTCCCTGCCAGGGAACAAGTACAACAGGCACTCTAGCGTCGGACAACAATAGTAAGAACTGGTCCTAAACAGTGTTTGAAAACTCTTGGGCTTTTTTAAGCATTCTTTATTTGTAGTAATAAAACAAATCGTAAAATTAATATTATTTTATTTCTACGATAATTGTAATAGTAGACTACTAGCAAAACTCAAGTTACTTACCAATAAGTTGCTTATATATTTGTTAAAAACACATAAAAAGTGTTCGTAATTTAATGCAAAGTCCACTTGAGCTTTCCTATCGACAATATAAATATGCTATCATTCCATTTCTACTTCCATAGGTTTTACTTTGAGTCGTTTCGCTAAAGCGGCACTGGACTCAATTTGTTGTCTGACGTATGAGATTGTGCCTTTGGCGTCGGCCTCCGCTGCTGCGGCCTTCTCCTTGTCTCCTGGAGCCAGTACTGGCAGTTCAGGGTCCGTCTGCGATTAATTTTATAATAAATTGAAAATCTTAAGCACTATTAAGGTAATCCAAGAATTGGCACGAAATAAGAGAGACAGAGAGCTGCACCAACAACAGCTAAGCTTTCATAACTTAGCTGTTGTTGGTGCAGCTTTGTTGAAGATGTTGAATTACTATTACCATTGAATATCATTACAAGTAACTCTCATCACATCAATCTGTCATCATGTCAAGCTGTATTTGGGACGTGAATGACGTGATCAGCTTATGTTCAAAACTCTTTCAACAAAAGTAAGTCGTATGAAGTTCACACTACCGGTGCCAGTTGTCTCCAATGCAGTATGCTGTCGGCGAGCCGTTCTCTGAAGCCAGGAGCGAAGCACTCAGGGTCGATAACCACGAAGCAGTGCCCCAGGTTGGCGGGCTCGCCTTCACCGCTGTGCGTCCACGACCTTATGTGGTGCCCGTAGTTCGACCCTATGAAGTAGATAATAAGGTTCAATTTCTGGTGAGTGGATTTTTCAATGTCTTGGATAGTGATTTTGGTAGGAATAGTCTAAAAGCCAAAAAATAAATCCTCTTGCAAATTGGTGTGATTCTTAACAGCCTAGCCCAGCAAGCGTGGCCAGGATCCATACCGGCCAAATAATATGTGTAAGCAATGCCGTTATCGTCATGTTCAAATTTCAATTTACTTCGAGGTTAATGCAATGCAAATTGAATAGAAGAAAAGAAAATAAATTAAATTAAATTAAATTAAATTAAATTAAATTAAATTAAATTAAATTAAATTAAATTAAATTAAATTAAACCAGAAGATATTCCGCAAAACAGCTCCACCATAGCTGCGAGACCAAATCCTTTATACCCTGATGTCTCCTCACGGCCTCCTAACGGCATCAGACACCCAGTTCTAAATGCCTAAAAAATTAAACATCTTATGAGATCGGATTACTGAATTGGTAGAGGAGGTGAGATTTGATAGAAAATTGTTATGTTCCTAAAAATATCCTCAGCATTATGAGAGTCAGATCAAGTTATTACTAGTTTAGCATCGCGTGTTTCTCTGCCATCCGGTCCTTGCGCCCAGCCAGCGGGCAATGGTTCACCTTTCTTACGTTGCATTTCAATCTAAAACAACAAATGCACACTATTTATTTTATTAATAATAATTTTAAGTCTTTAATTTTAATGTTTTTTTTTCTGGCTGGCATTTCTACGACTTTTTGATAGTTAGCTGACAATTTTTAATGTATGCAGTGGTGTTACAATGTAAGTCTTGTAATATTAGTAAAACGGGTGATAGAGATTTTAAGGGTGAATAGAAAAAAATAATATAAACTGCTTTCGCGGTGTCGCATAAGTTTGGTTACATAAACTCTGTCTACTTGTATTTTATCACACCGTTAAGAATCCTGAAATAAAAATTTTGTCTCGTAAAACTAGGTAGTAAAATTTAAGAAAAACTGTTTAAATTTACCCCGAAAATGTCTTTTTTCACTCCGTTTTACAGTATTGTTACCTTGCCAACAGCGACCGCAGTTGTTGCCATGTCAAGGTAGAAAGATTCCCCTTGAGCCGCTGGTGCCACCACGGCAATCGGATTTGTGCCCAATGCTGACTGCAAAACAGACAATTTATGTTATTTTTGGGATTTCATCGCATATACACAAATACATTATTTTGGTCCCGGCTGACGAATCGGCCTATGTCCAGCAGTGGACTGCAAAGGGCTGATGATGATAATGACGAATCGGTATGAAATAAACGTGTTGGAGTGAACCTTATTGAAACTGGTCTTGAGAACGTATTGCAACTTACCTGTTTGCTCCTCGTAGGCGCCAAAAGAGGAGACGTGTTGGTAAAAGCCATTCCTATCAGTCCTTTGTTGGCTGCCTTTTGCGCCCAGAAACCAACCATGCCATTGTGGTTTGAACCTGGAAGTAACTAGACTGTGTAATTATTTAATCATTCATTCATTCATAATTGTGGTTCATAATTGTTCGATTTTACAGATTATTTATGCGTATTTATCGGGAATGCCCGACTAGTTTCGGACCTAATCGGAGTCCTTAATCCTTTGTACGCCGTGGGGGTCACCAGGTGACCGACAAACAATACATATTTTGTTGCTCGGCAGTTAATCAGGTCGACAGATTACACAAATAAAGTTACCTTTGACTGTGACCCACGCAACTCCTGTCTCCTTCGCCTTGTTAATAGCTACATCCATGGCGTAGTGGCTGGCGGTGGCGCCGAGCACGTTGTTGGCGTCGATCCAGGCTGTGGACGCGGTTTCCCTCAGCACTTTAGGTTTGTTGTTTGGCATGCACGAACCGCTGCTGATCTCGTTGACGTACATTTCTAGAAAAGCGGGGAAAGAATACGAGTTCATCCTATATTGTGGTGCTTTATCCGTAAATTGAAACTTAGAATACCTATTCTGAATGAGTTTTTCAACGCTTTCAGTTCCATTTTTAAGAAGAGACGGGTTTCTCGTTGGTGCGTGGTTATACAGACTATATAGAGTCATAAATAAAAACTTGTCTTTATGTAAGTAGATAAGTGACACGA
Organism: Chrysodeixis includens; assembly: GCA_941860345.1. Taxonomy (NCBI): domain Eukaryota; kingdom Metazoa; phylum Arthropoda; class Insecta; order Lepidoptera; family Noctuidae; genus Chrysodeixis; species Chrysodeixis includens. The sequence goes on along the minus strand of OW796104.1, from coordinate 3,020,200 downwards.
CGTAAAAAAATATCGAAAACCGCACGGCATACTGTTATTTCACTACTCCAGTTGGATTCCTCTTACCTAATCTATTAAGCCCGTGGCTGGGATGTCCGTAGCGGTCTGCCTGGATGAGCAGCTGCGCTTGCTGCTCAGCCGCCTTCGCCGCACACCCCACGGCCTTCAGGCAATCCTCCATGAACCGCATAGCGTCTGCTATCATCACCTTCCGCATACCGAAATATCTGGAACTGATAATTGTGAATGTAATCTTCAAGGTGAGATAAAACTGGGCGGCTATAGCTACCACCACGTCTGTCATAGATTACTTCTAAATAGATTAGCGGTATCTCTCTTTTTGTGGCAGAGCCTTTGGTTTGTTGATTTCCGATATTATATTAAGAGATGTTATTGATGGATGCGGAGGAAAGGCCAAAGAAAAGATGGATTGTGTAAAGAATGATATATGTCCAAAGATATTTATAAGTAAAATGGGGTAAAGGCAGAGAGATGATGATGATTAAGATATGTTATTGTTTCTTTTAATACTATTCTAGAGAGACTGTTTTTCAGAATATTACACTTTTCAAAACCACTCACTTACGTTCTTAATTACAAAATATTTAAAATCGCCGTTCTATGTAAACTACAAGTTATTCTTAATACTTTGGTAGAACTAGAAATAATAAAACAACAGCGCAGTGGACTAAAACACAAAAAGTCTTCAGTAACCGTATATCGTGAAGGACGTTTGCACTTGACTTTCAAATTTCTGAATTGTCTCTTCCTATTTTAAAAATCTAAGGTATAGACTTTTTTTATTCATTGCAAAGCGGTCGCGATCGTGAGTTTAATCTAATATATAAAATTCTCGTTTTCCAGTTTTCGTTGCCATACTCCTCCGAAACGGCTTAACCGATTTTGATGATTTTTTTGTGCTTATCCGGTATCTATGAGAATCGGCCAACATCTATTTTTCATCCCCAATTTTTTTTTGTCAATTTTTTTTTCGCTGAAGTAATACGAATGCGTACGAAGTTACGGGAAACAGCTAGTAGTATCTATCATAGCTATCCTATGGCCGAGCACTAGACTTCTTACATGACGCTGATGAGCTTTTCTGTACCTCCCAATGAATAACTAAAGTAGTAGGTATTTGATTATTAACAATCACATTCACAAACACACGAATGGATGAAAAAAACATGCTGTGCAGGAAAATGATGACTAACTTATAGATACTTACTTAACTATTGACTACATCACACTAACCCACCAAAAATCGAAGAAAAATCCGCACAAACCAATATTAGTCTATATGGCTCCGGGGCAAAACGTCTCTTTCGCAAAATGTCCTCTGGTCGTAAAACGTCCCTTCGCGGAATGTCTCTTTCGCGAAACGTCTCTTTCGCTGAATATCTCTTTCGCAGACTGTCTTTTTCGCAAAATATCGCGCATACCTACTGTTCCCAGTAAGCTTTATCCTTAGAGAATTTTACCTTAAACTATCTAAGGCTTATCATTGCTCATTTTAGTCGATTCCTAAAGCATAGATCCTTATAAAGTTGCAATAAAACCTGAATTTTGACTTGGAGATTAGGTATTTTGTTGTATTCATGACACAGAACATGTCAAACCGTTGTTTTGAAGAATCACGTCAAAACGCTGCGAGTTTGCGATTATTTTTTTTTACCATGTGAATGTATCATTACTTTTTTATTATGTTTATTGAATTAAACCAAAGAATTGCAATATCATTTTCTTTCTTCATCAAATCTATTAGAGTAACAGCAATATTGCACGGTATTTAGCGTCTCTACCTCGGTTCAATTACATTATGTGGCCTTGTTATATTCTAATGTAAATGTAATTGTAAAGGTGCATTGAGTCACGTGAAACTAGCGAAACGTGTAGGTAGACTGAAAAGATACAATACTTGGTCTGGAAAAATGACAGAGCGCAATTTCAAGTCGTTTTTGCGGCACGTACGTAACTACTCTACGCGGTAAGTGCATTAATCCTAGCCGTATTCAAACTTTAAGAGTATTCGTTGGCGTTGTGGGTAGAGGCACATATCACTTGGTTTTCACTCGGGTATTCAGTATTGAGTTCTACGACTAGAGTGATAATACCGCGCGGTATTCTACTCGCTAGTACAACAACATTTGCTTTAGTGTGAATAGCAACATTATTGCATAGCGTCTTCGCCATAGTCCTCCATCATCACGTATTCAGGTAAAGTGGGTATTTGACTAAAACAACTAATGAATCCGTAAAATAGATTTCCAAAAAATATTGAACACGTATCATGCAAAAAACAAGTATCTAATGTTCTTTGAAAATTTATCTAATAGACTTATTAGGTAAGACATGAAGGTAGGCCGTCTGAAGTTTTCGTAAAACTTACCATTGACATATTTTCTTAGGATGGCCGAGGTAAAATTGGAAGACGCACGTAGGTTTATAGAAGAGATACTGATGACTGTGGGCGCACCGGAGCGCGAGGCTAAGGCTCATGCTGATCTGTTGCTTTACGCTGATGCAGTTGGCCATAACAGTCATGGAATAAATCGACTTAGTAAGTTGATAATAGTTATGTTTTTCCCCTGCAGCTAGATCGTCATGTAGTTTTTACTGTAATATATTTAAATACTAGCGACCCGCCCCGGCTTCGCACGGGTGCAATGCTGATATACTAAATACGCTACAGAAAAACTGTGGCACGCTGCCGCCGCGCCGCGTCGCCGTAAACGCTACGTTCCGCAATTTTTAAATCTGTACATCTTCAAAAATATTGATTTAAATCAGATGCTGTAAAAGGCCAAATAGATCTATATTAAATCAACAATGTATTTAAGGTATTTAATTGGATAAGGATTAATGCTGTATTGGTTAAAATCGCTTCGAATATTAGTCATTATTTGTCGTAAAAAGTAAATGACAAAAAAATGTTATTGTGGGATATCCATAAGAGATAGACATATACCATCGCGGAGTTTTCTGTAGACCTTTTCATTGTGTACAATACTTAGTACATTATTTTGATAAATCTCGTAGGATTCAGCCTGCGTTTGCAATGTAAGCGGAAAAAATTTAATTATTTGCGACATCACATTAGAAACCTCAAAAATAACAGTATTTGTCCACTATTTAATGGATGATATTATACATAAAAACCTGCCTCATGAGTTACTCTATCTATTAAAAAAAACCGCATCAAAATCCGTTGCGTAGTTTTAAAGATTTGAGCGTTCATAGGGACATACAACATGACACATGACAGAAAAAGCGACTTTGTTTTATACTATGTAGTGAAATATAATAACCCAGCCTAAAGAGGGACGTATGTTATTCGCCCTGCCGCTAGGTATAGGTCTCTTCTCATATTGGAAAGTTTTTGGGCATTCATCACCACGCTAGCTCACTGCGGATTGGCGATTACAGAAATCCAGGTTTCCTAACGATTTTTTTTCACCATCTGTCAGTAGTGTATGAGAATAATTAAGAAAGTACATATAACTTTTAAAAAATCACATTGGTACTTGCCTGCCCTGGGGATCGAACTTGTACCTGGTGCCTACAAATCCACACATAGAACGGCTAGGAACCACGACCGAAGAGTTTTAAAGTTTCTCATACAGTGCTCCTATCTCTAACATGATTGTTATCTTCAGGGAATTATGTAAACGACTGTAAGACGGGCGCCTGCAATCCATCAGCAACGCCAACCATCCTGAATGAAACAGAAGCGACAGCCTGGGTGGACGCCTGCCACACGCTCGGCGCGACTACAGGCCACTTCTGCATGGATCTGGCTATTGAAAAGGCAAAACTAAGTGGCGTGGGATGGGTCTCAGCTAAGAGTAAGACTTCTTATTCAATTCATCTTCATCTTCCTGCCCTAATCCCATTTTACTTGGGGTCGGCGCAACACGCTTTTTTCTTCCATTCTCCCCTATCAGACGTCACACTATCATTTACTCCTTTTTCATTCATATCGTTGCTTATACAATCCATCCATCTTTTCTTTGGCCTTTCCCTTCCTCCTATCCAAGACAAAAGCCAGATAATGGGTGAATTACCCATTGCCGTAATAGATTTTCTGATATTGAATAAATGACAGAAAGTTCAATGTAGGTCAAAATAAAAATCTACGAGAAAGGAAATAAAAACGATAAACGATTACATTGCGCAGATTGTAACCACAATGGCATGTGTAGCTACTGGGCCAAGAAAGCAGAACGGCAAGGTTTTATCGGATTGTCCTTCACAAACACTCCACCGGCTTTGGTTCCCACCAGATCCAAAGAGGTAAGGCAATAGATGTCATTTGTAATAGGTTTGAAGACAACTTGGTCTTTAGTGTCCGTCATGTCATCACTCCCCTGCCATTATCCCAATTATTATTTGATGTCGCGCAGAATGTCTTCTTCTTCCACACGTTCCTATCTAACGTCATCTCGTAAGTCACACTCCTTGCACAGTGTCCGTCATGTACCTAGTTGTAAATGTTGCGAATTTGTTACGTGACAAGCCCTGAACTTAAAAGCAGCTTATCTTTGACATTTTTTACTGTTCAGATTTTCGTAAAACTGTGTTTTATATATTTTAATTACATTTATATGTTACATGTATATCTGATGTCTAATTGGATTTGAACTTTTTGTACCCCGTCATCATTCCTATCGTTACTTCTCAAAATATTCGAAGATTCTTTGAGATTTAAAAATACCTTAGCCTACTGTCGATTTCAGTTTTATGAATGAGGTTGACACCACATGATCGTTATTTGTATGGTTGATCTAGTTGAACAAAATTTGTTTCAGAGGGCTTTAGGCACCAATCCCATAGCTATGGTGGCCCCGGCTGCAAACTGTGACAAGCTAATGGTTGATTTGGCTACTTCTAATGTTGCTATGGGAAAGGTACACATATGTCTTAATACAATTTTTCTATGAAATTTATTACATATTTTTAAAATCATTTTAAGAACAACTTTCAAGATGTACCACTTATTGATACTGGCGCAAAATATTAAGAGTTCCAAGGTTTCGAAGATTAGGAAATTGTGCTTATACACCGTTCTATTTTATTTAATTAAAAAAAATACAAAACCCAATTACAGATTGAAATATTCGCAAAAAATAAAGAGCCTATACCGACGGGTTGGGCGTTGGGCCCTGATGGAAATCCAACTACGGATTCCGAGGAGGTAAGTTTACTTTCTAATATAGGAAAGCAAAAAATTAACATTACTTCATAAAAATCGAAATTAATATGTAAAAATATCTATACGCTTGTTTTTTATTTTTCCACCGGAATCGATCCAGTAGCACGTCACTGGCGTGGTGACCTTTTACGCCACTCTGCTTTCCAAGAAGACAAATCTATTTAATTGGTAATGTCTCTATTGTAGGCGCTTAAGGCAGGACTGCTCATGCCTTTGGGTGGAGAGGAGATAAATAGTGGCTACAAAGGCTATGCGCTCGCCGCCATGGTCGAAATCCTTTGCAGTGGACTATCAGGTTGGTATTCATATAAAAATACTAATATTTTAATGTTCACAAAACACAATAAGTGTTTTAGGCAAATTGAAGCATGATGATCCTTTCGTTGTCATCTTCAGACGCCTAGCTACGCCCTAGAACCCAGTCTTGTAAAACCGAAGCAGTATTCGATTTGTCCAAAGTAACAATCACCAGGAAAGTCTTTATTTTCTGTCTCAGGTTCGAACCCATCGCATAAAGTCCCAGGCTGGGATCAGACTGACAGCCAGAAGCCGATGAACCTCGGACAGTGTTACGCGGCCATCGACCCCGAATGCTTCGCTCCTGGCTTCGCTGAACGAATTGCTGAATACCTTGAAACTTTGAGGAACTTGGAACCGGTATCGTGCTCAGTATTTTTGACCTGAAGATAAAGCAATCACTCGGCTTCCAAAGATTGTATCAAATCAATGACAGTTTAATTCCGGTAGGCTTAAAAAGGCTCTTTGAAAACACAAAAATTACATTGTACTGAGACTTAGAAACCGTATAGAGAAGAACAGGCAAAAAAAAACATAAGTTACTCTTTTAATTTATGAACATTGTATCCATAAATGTTAGGCCGTAAATTGCTGATTTTATTTTGCTGATCTGATATTCATTTAAGAACGTTTAAACTGCTTTTTATACAGAGTTGTCGTAAATATGTGTACCTACCAAAAAAATCCTGGTGCGTCAAATTCTGGTAACAAAATTTGAAAAATTTAAGTTTTAAAATCGATATCTTTGTTCCAGGCTGACCCTGAACGCCCTGTGGTCGTTCCTGGGGATATGGCGATAAACAATTTAAAGGACGCCGAAGAAAGAGGGACAGTAGCTTATCCTCAACAAGAGATAGACGCCTTAATAGAACTGGCCAAAGAGTACCGAATTCGACCTCTACAGTCAGTGCAAAAGCGGTAGAATTTGATCCATGTCAAATTTACTCAAATTCACACCGTGATGGTTTATGCAGAAATGGGAATAATAGAATATTTTGTGATGATTATCAAATCATTTTATACTTCCTTTTTTGTTAAATAAATTACTTTGTACATGATTTTTATGTTACAATCTAGTATTATCATTTCACGGAAACGGTTCTGGATATGGTATTATGGTTTAAAAATATTGGGCAAGTGCGAGTTGGACTTGCACATTCAGGGGCCACGATAGCAAGGAAGAAAGAACATTCAGGGATAGCTGAAAAGCTATTCACATATTTACACTTTTACTTAGCTTAAGCTTTTATTACGTCAATTTAAAATCGCTAAGAGAATACTCTACTGTTTATAGCGACAATTTAACGATGATGAATAATGTCTTGATGTTAGAACCACGCGCACGCAAGCACTTGTTGCAATTTCCAAATGTCTGGTGTCAAACCAAGATTTACATTATTTGGAACTAGTGACGTCTTCTTGAGGTTTAGCAATCGTGTAAACCCAGCATAAATTCTAAATACATCTTGTTCTACGCTTTTAGTTTAGCCTATATAGTTTGCAGAGGTTTAATACCGATTCTCTTGGCCATCGCTGCCATGGTTTCTATTTGCTTCTGCGGATAGAAGACCGATCCTTTCGCTTTGGTCTTCTCGCTTGTCATCTGTTCTTTATCTCCCGGAGCTAACACGGGTAGAGAGGGGTCAACCTGGAATATTTGAGAAATACAAGACATGAATGAATGAATGGTTATGGTGTGATAATTAACTCTTACGTAGGTATGTGTCGTCTCCCGACCCGTTAATATTAGACACTATCCTATAACTATTACCGGTTCCAAATTCCTCCAAGTGTTGAGACAGTCGGCGATCCTCTCGGCAAAGCCGGGCGCGAAGCAGCTGGGGTCTATGGCGGCGAAGCACTGCCCGAGGTCTGGCGGGCCTTGGGTACTGGACAGCTCCCAATTGCGTATGTTATGCGATGACTTGGAGCCTGTGGTAATAGAATAAGATGGGAGAATTATATTCCTAATTTGAAAGCCGGAGGAAGGACATCGTCGTTGAGATCGTTCGCGGCGAAGGTGGTGTGATGATCTTGTCAGATATGCAGGTTGCACGTGGCTAGAAATCGCAAAAGACAGGAAGGTATGGAAGGAGAAAGGGGAGGCCTTCGCTCAGCAGTGGGATCTTATTTAGGCTATCCAAAAAAAAATGCCCTTATTTCATAAAAAGAAACATCAAAAGTGTATGCTAAATGCTTACCAGATAAGCGTTATTTAAGGAGGACCAAAATTGCCATCAACTATGGAAAAATAGACACTAACAAGAGCTAAACTCTTAGACTAACGACGATGATGCTTACCAGATAATCCGCTACAGAAAGCCTCAACCATTGCGCCGAGGGCGTAACCTTTGTAGCCACTCGTCTGTTCCTCACCGCCCAGTGGCATGAGCATACCTGCGTCGAATGCCTGTAGGGTTAACAATCATAATTTTTATGATCTATCATGAATCGTATTCAAACAGTTGATCTATTAAAAATTGAGTTTTTTTTTTCAACGCGCAACTTTGTATCGCGTAGGGTTTCACAGACACTTAATTCGCATGCACAGAGACACCCAGACTCCGAACAAGTCTGTGGAACGCACAAAGTCCATTACGTGGGGATCGAACCCACGACACGTCACGGGTAATGGTAATTGGCGTGGTGAACTATACGTACTAGTCGGCCATCCGTGCAGTCAAAAGTTAAGTAGTACGCTTGACTTCTTTTGCAATCATCATTCTTCACAACAGCAAATCATAGCTGACTTGAATTAGGTAGGCGTTGGGATACTCACTGCATTAGCGTCTGTAGTCGGCTTCCCGTCGGACCCCAAAGCCCAACCCTGAGGTATTGGCTCTTCTCTGTGGATCTGGACTTCAATCTGGAAATTTAGATTGCATTTTATTTGAACATATTGACCACAAGTATCTTTTAAATAGAATATATACTTAGTGAAAAGTTTATATGGGGAAAAAGATCATTGTAAAGAAAATAATGATATTTTTTGCCATCTTTGCTTGCTTTTAATGGTTATTAAAGACTGTTGTCGATACAGACCTCGTATAATTTAATGTCTAGGGTTAAATCAGTAGTTTTATTATTGAACTACCTAATGTTTACTTTATGAACTTACTTTTCCCAAAGCTACGGCAGTGGAAGCCATATCGACTAGTAGCTTATCACCACCTGACGCAGGCGCCGCCATAGCTAAGGGATTTGTTCCTAACGCCCTCTAAAACACACCACCAATAAAATTATCGAATCTGCAAAAAAAATGTTTGAAATATTCTATAACATTCATACCAATAGGGGTGATGACAGGGTACGAAGATATTAGATACGTATTTTTGAGTTTATTAAGCAATAAAAAAGTCAAAGGTAAGCTGCTTTAGAGTTTAGGAGAGGGGACTTGTGACGTAACGCATTCGCATAATTTCTACAAAAAAGTGACGCCACGTGTTAGTTCCATTGACTGTATTTTGGTTAATTTGTGTTTGCGTGACACTAGAAAAAATCCGTATCCAATATTATTCATTAAACTACACGACGAGCCATTTTAAAAAATGACATCATCCCTATTCAACTTAAGTGAGCTTTTCTTAATGAATACCACCTGTTTAGACCTGGTGGGGACCATGATAGGCGAAGTGTTGGTCAAGGATAAACCAATGAGACCCTGACGCTCAGCCAGCAATGCCCAGTACCCAGCCATGCCGTAATGATTGCTCCCTGTAGCCACACAAGAAACAGTTGAAGTAACACAAATCATCGAAGAAATAACTGCATCTTCCGCCCCTCGTTATACCTGTTTTTATGATCTAAAACAGGGATGGCAAACCAATGGCACGCGTGCGTCTTCTAGCACGTGGCATAATATTTTGGCACGTCATCAATGACGTGCCCAAAATATTATTAATCACTAAATTCCTATGCATTACCAAAAATGTGTAAAGTAGCTATGTAAAAAAACTGCTCAGTGCCCCACGCGAGCATTTTTTTAGATACAAAAACGCGTTCGTAACCTCAGTAGATATTTCTTTAGAAAAATGGCACGTTGGTACGTAAAGGTTTACCACCCCTGATCTAAAAGGTCAGAGGGGTAATACATATCTTTTTCTTCAAACATGTAGTTACTCACGCTTGGCAGAAACCCATCCGACACCACATTCCTTAGCCTTCCTGATGGCGACATCCATGCAGAAGTTGCCGACAGTAGCGCCGAGGGCATTGTTGCCGTCCACCCACGCGGTCGCTGCGGACCCCTTCAGGATCACTGGTTTAGCAGCCGGGATGCATGTGCCTGATTGGCAGTCGTTTACGTAGAATTCTGTGAAAACAAATTCGCATGTAATGAATCAGTATAATTATTGCAGAAGAACGGTATGACTAACTGGGATACGAGAACTAACAGCCTATTGTGGTAAATTTTAGTAAAAAAGGGAACAAACTTACGCGAATTTAGCTACTACACCCGATCCTCTTCTCACGCTTTTGTGGCAATCAGACTAGGACAGAACCTACTACCAGAATTGTGCACTAGTTTCGTCATATTATAGTTGTCTCCTCACCAAGTCGGTTGAGTCCATGGCTGTAGTGCCCGACGGTGTCGGCGTGCAGCAGCAGGGCGGCGTGGGCCTTCGCCTCCGCCTCGGGAGCACCCACAGACTGCAGAGCGTCCTCCATGAACCGCCGCACCTCCTCCAACTTCACTTCTGGCATGGCTACAACTGTAGGTCTGTTTAATTAAGAAAAACCTTCTTTCAAGTGATTTAAAGTTTGACGAAACGGCGCGAATTTTCCTTCCAAATGCCGGTAGTCTAACATCACTATTACTACACAGTATATAAAACAAAGTCGCTTCCTGTCTGACTGTCCTTACGTATGATTAGATCTTTAAAACTACGTAATGGATTTTGAAGCTGTTTTATAAGTAAAATCCACATTTTTAATAGGCACTCATGCGAAGCTATACTCCATTTGTTTAGGTAATTAACTAAATGTAAACAATTTTGGTATGTCTTTTAAACAAAATGTGATCTTTAAAAATGTAAAATACGTTTTACAACTTGAAATACATTCAGATTTTCTAAAACTATAGTTAATTGATTTATAAGCAGTAATATCCAAATTAAAAATTATTTTTTTGGTTAAAAAGTAACGCCAAGATTGTTTACATTTAGTTAACTACCTAAACAAATGGAGTATAGGGCTGGTCGCTAGTTGGTTATTATTTCTACAAATAAAAATATCAGCTTACTCCTTTTTACGTCAATCTTCTTTTTATTTGCGAACTGTTATTTAATATGAACTGTCGTACCTCAAAATATACAACAGTAAAGAACGCACACAAACAACTGACTGTCGTTCAATTTATCAGTTTATTTTCTTAAATATTGTATCACTGTGTGGTACACTTTCTGCCAAATTAATACGGATTAAGAATATGTAGTGATAAGACCAGTTGCAATTAGGAACAATAATCTATTGAATACTTGTTAAATTCCTTACTAATAAGCCTATATTTCTCAAAGTACGATAAAATGACAAGGTATGTAGGTTCTGTATCCATTTTGTGAAAGTGTTATTAATCATTCTCCATTAAGGTGTTAATTGCTTGCTGTAGGTCACGTAACTAAAGATAATAATAATTGCAATATATTTTTAGAAGCTTTAATCAACCCGGAAAGCGATAATTGGGTATTTGGAAAAAAAAACCGTCAGATAGGTTTAAAAAAATTCTTAAGTAGCGTGAATAAAAAATGCAGACGATTTGAAATCTCTTGTGACGCCACTTCTCTTGATTACTTCTTTTTATTATTTTGTGTAAGTATTGTTTAATATTCTTGTCCAACAGTGTAACTAAAAATTACTGTATCAACCTAATGCCCCATCTTTATTGTTTGATATAAAAATATAATCGTGTGATGTTTTTATTATTTTGCTGTTGCATAATATGTTTAAAATGTTTAATAGCTTACAGTTTACTTATCTGATAATCAAATAGCGTTTTAAAATGCTTATTTTAGTTCGTTAAGTTCATGGTTCTTAAGATTCATTTTAAACTAGCGACCAGCCCCAGCTTCGCAAGGGTGGATGATGAGAATACTGATGTTATAATATAGGTATATATACTTTCCTCATGAAACATTCTGTCTACATTAAAAAACGCATCAAAATCCATTGCGTAGTTTTCAAAATTTAAGCATACATCGGGACAGACCGAAAACGGAAGCGACTTTGTTTTAGACTAGTAATGGTTTATTTTGTTTGAGTTTACTATAACGTAAATTACCTGACCTAATAAAGAGATTACCAATGTAAATAATTATACTCCATTTGTTTAGGTAATTAACTAAATGTAAACAATTTTGGTATGTCTTTTAAACAAAATGTGATCTTTAAAAATGTAAAATACGTTTTACAACATGAAATACATTCAGATATTCTAAAACTATAGTTAATTGATTTATAAGCAGTAATATCCAAATTAAAAATTATTTTTTTGGTTAAAAAGTAACGCCAAGATTGTTTACATTTAGTTAACTACCTAAACAAATGGAGTATACGTAAATAGCATAGCAGTGACATCTATTGGGTACAGGTAGGTTTGTCAACCTTACAACCTCCGTTCCAGCGTTCCAGTTTCGTTAGTAACATCTTTAGCACGAAAAAGTTTTTAAATCCATAGATAACTAAAATCGTATACAGAGAATCCTACTGTAATACTATTTTTCTTGTGTTTTTTTTTATAGGAATAAATCCTCTTGAAAAGCTTTCCATAAATAAAAAAGCCTATTCTTTATGAAGTTGGTACCTACTACCGCAGCGTGATAAAAAGATGTGTGTACAATAAAATAATTTAACAATCTCCTACAAGTCAACTTCCTACAGAAAGTCAGGTATTTAGGGTAAAGAAAACACGGTCATGTAAAATAAAACTTTATAAAATTATTATGGCATTGTACTTATTACTATAACAACTGTTTATTTATGTACCTTCCAACAAACATTCGGAGACATGATAAAATGCCATGTCTCCAAATGATTTGTTAGTAATCACAACCTCAATAAAAAGTAACATATTCAATTTAATTTACACAACTCTCTAAAAATGTTACATACAAATTGTTTGATACTGAATCTAACCACACGCAGTACCAATATTTTACTCTCCATTATACAATTGATGTCTATAGTGTGAATATTTGAATAAACTAAACTTATAGAGATATGTACCACACAGTGTATGTACTTATGAATTGAACTTATTTGTTTTATAAAAATTGGAACATGCTAAGACTGATCTTTTTTACAAATATGTATCGAAAAATAGCTTCGACTGTTAAATGAGTTTCAAAAATTACGTAAATAAATATGCTGTTATAAGTTATTCCATTTCTACTTCCATAGGTTTAACTTTTAGTCTTTCTGCCAGGGCGGCACTGGACTCAATTTGTTGTTTAACGTATGAGACTGTGCCTTTGACGTCGGCCTCCGCTGCTGCCTTCTTCTCCTTGTCTCCTGGAGCCAGCACTGGCAGGTCAGGATCCGTCTGCAATTAAAAAAAGCAGTAGGTACTAACGTTCAACTTCATTAAAAGTAAGTCAATAAAAAAAGAAGACTTCCGCACTAAGGAATTTAATCATTCTATCGCGGGGGGTTTCACAGACACATGTACAAAGATACCCAGACTGAGAGCGAGCCTTTGTGGATTACACATATTCTTGTCCTACGCGGGGATCGACCCCCCGAATCGTCACCTATAGTGGTAATTGACGTGGTGACCTATACCACACGTCTATCCATACAGACATCTCTTCAATGGGGATTGTCTTAATTTTTTAAACATTCGATTTTATTTAATTTTTTGCAAATTTAGAGCATTTTGAGAAACTAATTTGAATATTTTGACGATTGGCTCAATAGTTTTTTTATTTTATAAATTTTAATTTTTGAGTGTAATGACGTCATCATTGGCACAATAGGTTGTGCCGTTGCCTCACTAGTGCAAAATAAAAAAATTAAATCTGTCAACACAACGTCATTTTTCTCAAATGTCTGTCAGTGTCACACATATTGTAGTACATCGCATTCTATTTGAATATAAACGGACTTAATTTTCATAATGAACATACAAAGGAATCTAAGTATTCTGAAATACTTACATCAAAGTGATCTTCGCAACAATACATTGTATAAATTTTGTAATATTCCACACCTACATCGCGACACCACTTTTCTCGCAAATCTTTAATACGAACAAAAATTTTGTTTGGATTATTATTAGTATTATTGCTGCAAGTTGGGAAAAAGCACTTCCTGTATTCCATCTTACTTGCAGTTTATGTAATATTGCCGATTTTACTAGATTTAAGTAGGTATATGATAATAAATATAAAATCTTATTTGTTTATATTTTTGACATTTACAATTTTGACACTTGACAGATTGTAGAAAATACTTCCACTTACTTTTTATTTTCCGAGGCAACGATATAAAACTGTACGGCCAAAGCTGACGTCATTTGAAGGGCAAGGAAGGTCAATCATATTTTATCAAAAATATCAATCAAATGAGAATATTTTTCATTTTTAATTAGTCCATAATGATCAGCAACGCTATTACTAGAAATGGTTTTTCAATTACAACATATTAAAAAAAATGAACAATGCCCAATGCATTTGCGAGACTTATGTCTGCTGGCTTTACTCCACAGCCATTATTTGATACATGGAAGGTAGCATGGTGTCCCTCTTTAAAAAAAAGGTGTTGTTTGTAGTCTACTGTACCGGTTCCAGTTGTCGCCAATGCTGTATACTCTCGGCGAGCCGGTCTCCGAAGCCAGGAGCGAAGCACTCAGGGTCGACAGCTACGAAGCAGTGTCCCAGGTTGGCGGGCCCGCCGTCACCGCTGTGCGACCACGACCTCACGTGGTGACCGTAATTGGCACCTGTGATGCAGAAAATAAGGTTCAATTTCTAATGAATATAGAACATTGAATTTGGTATAGCGTGCATCAAAAACGTAGATATGTTTAAATGACGTAATCTTTGTGAGAGATGATTCATCACCGGGTAAATACTGTGTGTAAGCTACGCCAATATTGCATTGCTCTTACTTAAATTAGCTACCAAGCACTACAATATACTTGAACTGAAGATATGAAAACAAACCAGCAGAGATTCCACAAAACAGCTCCACCATTGCTGCGAGACCAAATCCTTTGTACCCTGACGTCCTCTCGCCGCCTCCTAACGGCATCAGACAACCAGTCTCAAATGCCTGAAAAATGAAACGATTTTAAGATCTGATTATTAGCACTGAGCATCAAGCACAAGAGGATGAACCAAAAAATGTCCAGAGCGTATAAGTTAGGGATAAGACCTTACCAGGTCGGCATCTTGTGTTTCTCTGCCATCCGGTCCTTGCGCCCATCCAGCAGGCAGTGGCTCACCTTTCCGACGTTGCATTTCAATCTAAAACCAGAAATGCATACTAGGTATGAATGATTTTATGGTACATTATGTTTTATTTTGAAGGAGTGTTGTGCAATAACTTCCTGAGCGAGGCCCGTATTTGAGCCATAATTTGATACTACACTGAAAGTTTCTGATATGTTTGAAGACTTTTTGAAATGATACCATGTGATAAGTAATGATGTTACCTTGCCAACAGCGACCGCAGTTGTTGCCATGTCAAGGTAGAAAGATTCCCCCTGAGACGCTGGTGCCACCACTGAAATCGGATTCGTGCCCAACGCTGACTGTAAAACAGACAAGAGGAAGTAAGTAATCGGGTACAAACAGTAGCTTACTAAAGAAAGTTGGAATCCTAGAAAGAGTAAAGGAAAGAGGAGTAAAAGACAAGGGCTATCTACGATTAAATGATGATAGCTAACCTGTTTGCTTCTTGTCGGAGCCAGGAGCGGAGAGGTGTTGGTAAATGCCATTCCTATCAGTCCTTTGTCAGCTGCCTTCTGTGCCCAGAAACCAGCCATACCGTTGTGGTTAGACCCTGGAAGTAATGCCAATTATTGTTTTAATTAAATTTTGGTCAATAAAAAAGTCCAATTAAGCACTATTCTAGATTTAAGTGTGAGAATTAATTTTATAGACTTTAGCAGGGCCACTAATTACATAATTACACCTACTGGACATATAATTAGGCGTACGGAATAGAAAAAGAAATGAAATGGGATATACTTCAGAAATATAATGAGCTAGCTACTTTTAAAGGAGTATGTAGCATTTACATATGCTCCTTGTAAAAATAGAACTCTCTCCGGTTTTGATGGAGCTTTCTACAAATACGACCACTTTTCTGCATATAATGCCGAAGAATAACACAAACCTTTGACTGTGACCCACGCGACTCCTGTCTGCTTCGCCTTGTTAATAGCTACATCCATGGCGTAGTGACTGGCGGTGGCGCCGAGCACGTTGTTGGCGTCGATCCAGGCTGTGGACGGAGACTCCTTCAGCACTTTAGGCTCGTTGTTTGGTTTGCACGCACCGCTAATAATATCGTTGACGTACATTTCTGAAATAATTAAGGAATTAGATTAAATTTGAATTAAACTGTCTATATTAAAAAACACAAGAATTCCTTTCTGCAGGGTAAGGAATTCTTATGTTACTGGGTTTTATACAGGGTGACTTTGAAGTCGTGGGCAATATTTTAAACTAAGACACTATTAATGATACTAATTGCGTTAGGGCTATTTTTACTTAAAAAAAATAATAATAATGCAGGTAGTTACCTAGTTCCCCCCGGCGGGGCCGGGCATCCGACACCCGGCCAGGCGCCGGAGGGGTCGCGGAAGTAATCGTCTTGGTTTCCCGTGACCCCTTCATGGTGGTGCACGCCGAAAACCCGGGGGTTTTAGTGGGTACGGGGCCGCCTCACGGCCTAAGCCCCACACTCCACCATTTTTTTTTCTTTTTTTTTTTGCGTAAAAGTAGCCATAACGCTATCAGTATCATTAATAGTGTCTTAGTTTAAAATATTGCCCACGACTTCAAAATCACCCTGTATTGATCAAGTATACGTGGATCACACAAATGCATATCTTACGCGGGGATTGAGCCTGAGACTCATCGCGCATGGAGGGATTGGCGTGGTGGTCTACACCACTCGTCTATTCCTACCAATGGCTTTAAGTAATTGTGTATTAAACTTGGCTTATACAAAGAGGAGATGATTCTTAATATCTAGTCTATTTTACTATCATCATTCATCAGAAATTGTAAATCAAATTATTTCTGCTCTTGTTTTATTTCTGTTTCTCATCTGTAACTAGGCTGTAGGTACAGACATACTTGTCAGACAGACCTACCACTGTTTTTGTCCTTGAGGTAAACTTGTAAAATTGTTATTTTCCTGTGGATACTCGAGTGCAGTATTATGATTCATATACATATACACTTATACAGCGATGAACCTAGAGGGTATTAGGTGTTCTCATTGAACAAGACTGGTTGATTGTACCTCAAATTTGGAGGCATCCTAAAACGAGAAGAGATAATACCAAGGTAGAAATGAAGTATGATTAGCATGTAAGAAATCTAACGATGCCCATACCAGTCGCTCTAATATTTAGATGTTATAGTCGAATGAAGAAGCCTAGTACAATGTGTAGTGTTACTATGACACTAGCCTGCTACGCGGGAATATGAAAGTGCACAAGCGTGTGCGCAAACACGGGTGCACTCTCTGTTCCTTTACTCTCATAGCCCGATTGGACGGTAATCCGACACGACCGGAGAGAGATCGGGTATACTGGCGTAGGACCCACATTTTTACCTTACCTAGCCTATTAAGCCCATGGCTGGGATGCCCGAAGCGGTCTGCCTGTATGAGCAGCTCCGCTTGCTGCTCAGCCGCCCTCGCCGCAGTCCCGACGGCCTTCAGGCAGTCCACCATGAACCGCATGGCCTCCGCTGTCGCCACCTTGCCCATGGTGATCTGGAACCCAAGAATTGCTTATATTAAAATGATATGTTGCCTCAAACAGAACTGTGTTTTATTCCTCTAATGCGATGCAGGAACAATATCTATGTGACTTTTGTATTTTTTTAGTTTTTTTTTTACCTAACTGCGGCAACAGGATGGTTATGTTTTTTGAGTATTTGTATGTACGTCTGTTTTTAAGCGAGCCCTACAGTCCAAACGGTTAGCCGGATTTTGACATACATCAGTATGAATTCGTTCAAAATGAATATAACATAAATGTATATTTGTTATATTCATTTTGAAAATGACTCTTAAAAATGGAACTGGGTTGTTGTTTTTTTGTTACACTATAAATATCGATATGAAATTAAAACCAGTGGAAATACCATCTCAGTAATATTATATTTATGGAATAAAAATTATGTATTACTTTTCTATAATAGATTTTAATTAGTTACCACTTTTTGGAGTCAGAGTTTTCGTTTGTTAAATAATTTTACCATTAAGTATATATACCTACTTATCTTCATTCTCATTGGTTCCTAAGTTAGTACAAGCAAAGTCACTAATTGGTACATGTTTTATTCTTAGATTGTCATTTTTATGCCCACAGGAATGAGGAAACTCACATTACGTCATGGAAGATTACTTATAACAGTTTGTAGGTAATTATTTCAGTCAACTAAGTAATAACAACGTTTAAGTTGTTATTTAACTTCTTTTGTTTTAAAACGATAAAACTTTATCCTCAATATGTTTACATAATTAAAATTGATTAGAATTGGCAAAAAACACTTATTACATTATCTTTCGGAAACCGAATTCGAAGAAATTGAATAGTTTAATATTGCAGTCGTTTTTTAACTACATTCCAGTGGATATTCTATAAATGTAAGACCACCACTAGATTGCGATTTTATACTTAGTTCTGCTTTTCGCCAAAAATAGACAATGGGCACAGACTTCAGAAATATTCACATAAGTGTGTTTGGACTGTCTAGTTAGGTGTTAAATAAATTAAAGATTACAAAAACAAGGAGCCTAGTCTATAAAGAGCAAAAGCTTGCTGAAAATAATGCTTTTGTCATGAAAACTGTTAGCGCGATTGGCGACTTAAATATGCACCAAGCAACGTAACTCGTAGAGGTAATCATAAAATCAATACGTTCATTGCATGTTCAAGCTGCGATAGCGTAATGGTAAGACCGCAGAAATGCCAAGTCAAAGGTCTCGAGTTGGATCCCCATGGCGCGCACCAACTTTTCGAATGTTGTGTGCGTTTTAGAAATAAACATCACAGGTTCCGTGTTTTGGAAGGCACGTAAAAGTGTGGGTCCTTCGCCTGATCTCTCTCCGGTCGTATACCTCTATCGGAGTGTACCTGTGTTAGCATACGCTTGTGCGTAATTAATTAATATTATTATGTCCCGTGTAGCTAGCTGGTGTCATAGTAACACTAGCCGCCGTGACCAAAATTCGTCCGGACATTACCATTAGGTATACAACAGCACTAATCGATATTTTTGTCATAATTTTTACTCAACTCACAGTTGTCAATCAACGCCACCTAGTGATTAGATAAGCGAATGTGTTCACGTTATTTACAAACAAAACACGACCTCGCGACCTTATCAACTATTCGTACAAACCTATTTGCATACTTACGTAACTAAAGAGGTTTTAATCTTTTATGAACCTGTTTTCTTTGGACACTGATTTTGTTTTAAGTTATTTCAAATATAAGAATTCTTTTATCGATTTTCAACTTTTTAGGGCATAAGAATTAAGACGTCTGTTAGTAATTGTACAATTAACTTAAGTGAATTGATTGCGATATGATTAAAAACGCTTAGGTATAATTGATTATAGCACTTCTAGTTAGTCGTAAAAACTGTCTTTGTGTATTATTATGTGATTAAATAAAGATAACGATTTACTTATAATTAAAAAAATCTCTTGATATTCGAGGCTATCATCTTAAAATGATATTATATAGTTATTTATAGTGTTTCGGTCAATAGCAAAACTGGAAAGTATTTGTAGGGATTCGAGCAGGTATTTTATTAGGTAGAAAAGGTAACAATAAATTATATTTAATATTAGGTTTTCCTTGAAACGAGCGCAATGTCAATAGCAGATCGTGAATATATGTAGGTGTAAGCCGTTTGAGTTATCACCAAACAAAATACTATGATATTGACACAAATATTTTGTTGACTAGTACCACACTAGTACCTACTGTAGAGATCAGGTCAATGTTCTGTATTTAAAAACAAAACACAGCCGAACAGTCACACCAAACAGAATTCATACTTACAACACTAAAGAGTTTTTATCTTCAAAGTATATCTGTTAATACACACTTTCCGCGTCGTCGATTTACATTAATTTAATACACGAACAGTCTTATCAACACAAATTAACGAAAGACGTGCGCTCACGGCCCGGCAGCGCGGCTTACTAGATTTACCAGACCGTTTGGTAAACAGATGACTAAATGGCTAATATGGATAATAATACGGCTGGCCTACGTTTACTTGTGCATGTATCCTCGTAAATACATACAAATTGCAATAAATTGCACGTATGTAGCAATCAAAATGTAATTTTGTTACTGTAATGTATTTTCCTTAAACCTTTTTGTACCTGAATATGTTTTCTTTATTTCTGCGTTTGATTTTAAGAGTTAACCTACGACTTTTACATAGTGTAGAGTACTTAAAATATTAGTGAAATATATGTCAGGTAAGTAATGGCAGTATAATGACCGATAACAAAAATTAATCTTAGTGTCGACTTACTGGCAAAGTCATTAACAGAAACTGGTTTTTCAATTGTTTTTCTAATTTCGTAATATTAAGAAAACAAGCAACTATCGTACATTTGGATCACGTTATTCTTGCACTTGTGGAAGCGAGACGGCGCTACACGGCGTAGAGCGACATCTCCCTCTCACACTTGCAACAGTCTTTCTTCACGAGTTAGTAGTAGGCCCCTAGATATACATAACATATCTATGTAGGTTCTACATGAGTAACGGCACGTGCATCTATACGTAAACTCAACCTTAATTGAATAAGTGGTATACTCACGGATACTGGCATGCAAAGCCGATGCGCTTACTATCACGTAGCTGTATATAGTCATGGTAACTACACGTATATTTACGCATACACGTATATATGTGGTTAAATACTATAGTCCAACAAATCTAAGAAGTACCGTTTGACAGTTATGACAAATAGGATAATAAGGTTGGGAGTAAAAAAATCGATTACTATAATATCCGATTTTTATGAGATCGATTACTATAATGTCCGACGTTTTAAGAGATCAATTGTCATAATGAAATAAAAGTTATGTTTAGGATATTTTATTTATACACTACTAGTACTAGAATCGTCATCGTCTTCGTCATCATCGTCATTTAAATTAATGACTAGTTCATTATCTATGAAATTATCAAAGTGTACGTCTCTGTCGAAGTCGTAATTTATTTTAGGGTACCTATGTATTAAGTGCATAATGCGGTCGCGCAGTAACGTGTCGTCAATTGATAATTTGAAAGTTATACATTCGATTTTTCGTATATGTAATCGATTTTTTCGCATAAAAGTGTATCTGAAGAGTCACAACATTACAAGCAGTGACCTAACTACGTGACTTTGCAATGAGGTCAAAAATAGAACTATTAGAAATAATTTACTATGTAAATATGTGTTATTTTGCTTTGTTTGATAGTTTTCAATTAAATTAGGATATTAAAAATTGTAAATTTTTAGATACAATAATAAAATCTTTCTAAATTCATGGTTTTAAGACAAAGGTTGTCGAGACTTAGTATTGTACGCATGAACAAAGTTGTTTCGGTTTGAAAATGATGAAACGTCAAACGGCACTTCTTAGATTTGTTGGACTATAGATAGAGGCAGACAAGTTCGATATACTAAGGATAAAGAAACAGACGTAGATTAGCAAAATTTACTGAAAGTATTGATGTTTATTTGTCGGAGAGGTGGTATATGTCGAAGAGTTCGTATACCTAACACACCTGCGTGGAGTAACGCCGATGACAGCGACAATAATTATGATGATTGTTTGTGGAACGTCAAGTATGACAGTCGTGGAACTGGATTGCTTGGGTGAGGTCTGTACTGCGCCGTGCAGAGGATTCTTGGAGGATGAACCCTGAAGGCGAACGGATGGAAGTACAGAACTCGCCGCGTTTCACAATATAATCTGTTATCATCTTCCACGTGTTTGTAAAACTAATAATGTAATTGTAATAAATGCTAATCAAGCGATGTAATGAAGACTTTATTTCAACAAGACATTCAATATGGCTGGTGAAGACTTATCTAAACGCTCCGCCAATACATATCCTGTCCGTCTCATCCTACATATTTATTAGGTACACAAACAGCAATACATACAAAGAAGATAATTATAGAAGATACATAACATTTTACATTACTGGTATGTACGCTTATTACAGGTATACACATCTCTATTATAACAACAACAAAATTAATAATTAACAAACGTTATTAGTATTTTTGAGAAAATATTCGGTTAGTTTACATTAGAATTCTAATTTTCATGAACTTTTGTTATTGACCGTACATATAAATATCATCGCCATTCGCCTTGAAACGCGCCGAGGTCTTGACATTGATAAGTACAATTTTATTATTCGTTTATTTCTTGGGATTTGACACAAAGCTGACGATAAAACCGAACACGGACGGTGTTACAACGCATTAGAATAGAAAACGAATAGGAAATTTTGAATACAGAAATGTAATTAATTCTAAGACCTTTCTGTATGCTCACAAATAAATATATTTGAATTTGAATTGAATACATTTGAGCTATTTTTCCACACACAAAACGCACACACGCCACACAAAACTTTAGCGAAAATACATTACATTGTTACATACTTTAGCTGCATATGTTTTAAACTTACGGCGCCGTTCATAAATGGCGGAATCATTCAAAATTCCTGCGACAATTCGATCAACAAGTTCAGTTTAATACATAGCATCATTATAGTGATTTTGTATCGTTACACAATTCCGTGTGGTGTCCGGATATAAAGAATAGCGCCACCCCATATCCTCCACTGGGTGTCGTAAAAGGCGACTAATGGACCTTAAGATCTAGTGCACTGTACCAAGCACCTTGGGTCACCCGAATGGTGGCGGGTAAACAACCAACATTCGCATTCCCAAAGAGGGTTAGTGTCAGGCAGGCGGCCAACTATAAAACCATAGCCAAATCCATTAGCAACATGTTTAGAAAAAAAACATGTTGCGCCGACCCCAAGTAAAATGGGATAAGGGCAGGAAGATGATGATGAGTGATTTTGTATCGTTAAGGCTCGAAAAAATGTATAGATCTCTCTCAGCTGTTTGAAACACTAGTAAATCTTACGCAATAGAAAATATAATCACATATTTTTATATCAAACATAATGTCGTATTATCTCTATATTATAGTAAAGAGTCTCGTTAGGTCGAGACAATTATATTTGCTTACACTTTTGGACAAAACAATTGAAACATCTCATTCTCAGTTTACAAATTAATTATAATAATTTAGTAAAGTTTCGAGTTAATATAAACTGTGTCATCAATTCAAAGATCGTAAGTTCAACAACCGGTACGCAATTAATGTGTTTTCGAAATAATGTGTATTATCGCTTGCTAAAAACGCTGAAGGACTACTAGCACTTGGGAGAATTTCTCAAGAGCGTGCTAAGCCACGCCAGGAACCAACACTAACACAATTTCCTTCATTCAATTCACATGTAACAGAGACACCCAGACTCAGAACAAACATTAGTGGAATGCACAAATTCTTGTCTTACGCAGGTATCGAACCCGCGACACGTCGCGCACAGTGGTAATTGGCGTGGTGACCTATATCTATGTTACAGCCAAAGTGATTAATCTAGATATTATTCATAATGACTAGTCATTATGAATAATATCTACTCAATTTGGATAAAGTGATAATTCACACAAAATTAATCACATTAACTAGTTATTATACATAATATCTTCAAAGAATTAGATAAAGTGATAAAACAAGTAGATATTCGTTTAAGAATAAATTTGTATTTCAATTTTCCTTAAGCATACATATCAGAAAGATTATTTTAACAATTAAAATAACATAAGATAATATTTTCACCTCAATAAACATAGATATTATAAAAAAAAAAAAAAAAACCTAACCTCACCTAAAGGTTTTTTTTTTGGCAGGAGTGTGGATATCAAATGAACATTATACCTTTTGATCATTAGCGCAAATGTTGATATAGCAAATAAATATTCGACGAACTGAAAATTATGTCAAACGACATTATACAAAGTGATGATTTTCTTAAACGTTGTTCGATTGAGTAATATTATATCAAACGTTGTTCGATCAAACATGGGTGAACCTAAGATAAAGACCGTATTATTACTTTGGCTAACTTTGACACGATATTATGAATAATAACTAGATAATGTGATTAATTTATTACACTGTCTAGTGAATTTAGCTATTATCCATAATGACTAGTCATTATGTATAATCGCTCATTAATCACTATGACTGTAACATCTATATTATTAGCCTAATTGGAAAACGCCTTATTAGTACCAGTTTGACAAAATGATACAATACCTTGTTATTCTTATCTTACTGCGTGTAAAATAGGCCCATTAATAAAGAACTTGACATATATGCAATAAATTATTGTTCCTAATTGCAACCGGTCTTATCACTACATATTCTTAATCCGTATTAATTTGGCACAAAGTGTACCACACAGTGATACAATAATAAAGTAAATAAACTGATAAAATGAACGCCAGTCAGTTGTTTGTGTGCGTTCTTCATTGTTATAATTGTTGCGGAATAAAATACGATCACATTTAATAACAATTTAAAAATAAAGGTGCGTGATTGACGTGAACAGGTGTAAGTTTTTTTTTCCAATGAGGGAGACGTTGCACGGCCGCGGCGGTTCAGGTTTAGTGAGTAAGAGTCGGACACTACCCATTTCCTCCCCCGAAGAAAGGTTTCCACCGAGTTAGTTCCTGCTCCTGCACCTGACAGTTTCATTGAAATAATTATAAATATAATAATAATAAATAAGTATTCCATGACTTTCACACAACGCCATCTAGTCTCAAACTAAGCAGAGCACTTCTAAATACATACCTATTACAGATAAACTACACCCAGACACAGAACAAATGATCGTGCTCATCACAGTCATCACACAAGCATTTGTCCGGGGTGGGATTCGAACGCTCGACCTCCAGTATAGCAGTCAGAATCACTAACCGCTAGACCAACAGACCAGTATTTTCTTTTGCTTTTTACAATAAACCACACAGATAAACGTACAAAAAATGTTAACTGTGCTATTAGGCATCAATTGTTTTTTTTTAATATACCTACACTTGACAAGGTCGACAATGGTAAATCAATTTGACAGTTTTTTTCACTAATTAATTTTGTCGCTTGAGTGGATTTGGCTATTTTCTCTTAAATGTATAAAAGGGTAAGTGTTCCTGGTTATATTTCAGTTGGTAATTGTGTATCTTGTATAACAAACTCTTTGCTCGCTGAAATTGTATCTCGGTGTCATATTTGTCTTATACAGGTTGTTTCAAAAGTTTAGTAGTTATGATGTAAGTTTTTCTTTGACATTTACTGTAATTACTGAAGACTGTTCATTTAATATTTTCTAATTAGCGTTTGTTATCGGTATATACAGTAAAATTATGAATATAAATTCTTATCGATGACAAAATAATTTAGGTATATCTCGACAGTGTTGTCGATATTAAAGTTCTACAAACATTTCATTGCCATTAAAAACATATGTAACTATGTAATCTATGTAAAATTCCTAAGTCACAATGTTCGTTCCCGTACTCCTACAAAACGGTTGGACCGATTCTCTTGAAATTTTGTATATGCATCCAGTAGGTCTGAGAATCGGTCAATATCTATTTTTCATCCCTAATTCCTTTTTTTCCGCGTACTAAGTCGCGGGCAACAGCTAGTACGTATCTAAAAACATCATCCATAATAATATGTATAAAGTAGACGTATAAATACTACATGGTTCTCTATCCCAACTTTCATTGTCACTGTACACCGACACTTTCTATTGGTTACCCACAAGCTACACTTCCTGTATAAGAATCCCTTCTCCTGTATATCCCCCTCCTTCAACAATATAGGGTAATGTTGGTCCATTATATTGTCATAGCTTAATTATCGCTTGTTATATTTGGACCTAATGTAAAGCTCCGTTACCTGAGACTTTTCGTGTGTCAAAGTTTTTATTATTTTATTAAGGTACGGGAAATTGGATCCCGGTTTTGTAAGTGCTGTGTATGCAGACATCGGGTGGATGCCCTAGTATAGTATTTCATGAACGCTTATCGTGAATATCAAATAACGGTTTACTGTTTTGTCTATACTTGAGAGCTTGTTCTAAAGTTCCGATATAAAAGTGATATTAAAAATTACGAGTGTAAATTTTCTTTTATTAAACAGACCTACAGTTAAAGCCATGCCTGAAGTGAAGTTGGAGGAGGTGCGGCGCTTCATGGAGGACGCTCTGCAGTCTGTGGGCGCTCCCGAGGCGGAGGCGAAGGCCCACGCCGCCCTGCTGCTGCACGCCGACACCGTCGGACACTACAGCCATGGACTCAACCGACTTGGTGAGGAGACAACTACAATATAATGAAGCGATTCTAAGCCCATGGTTCTGGTAGTAGTTCATTTGGTCTGATTCCTACAAAGTCGTGAGGAATGGACGTTGGTGTCGTAGCAAAACTTGCGTAAGTTTGTTCCCTTTTTTTTTCTAAACTGGACCACAATAGTCTGATAACTCTCCTATCACAGTCAGTCATTTATAATTGTACGAAGCGGTTCATCTTTTGTGGACATTATTGATTTATTATTTGCTAATATATCTCCCACAGAATTCTACGTAAACGACTGTCAATCAGGCACATGCGTGCCGGCTGCTAAACCAGTGATCCTGAAGGAGTCCGCAGCGACCGCGTGGGTGGACGGCAACAATGCGCTCGGCGCTACTGTCGGCAACTTCTGCATGGATGTCGCCATCAGGAAGGCTAAGGAATGCGGCGTCGGATGGGTTTCTGCCAAGCGTGAGTAATTACACGTTTTTGGAAAAGGTTTTTTGTTATTTTCGGTTTCATATTGGTAGAGTAAAACAAGGTCTAGCTAGGATGAGATAGTTCATGTTTTGAATGTCTGCAATAGCAAACGGCAATCAAGATATTGCTACCATACCACCTGATACAAGCTGGTACTAAGAAAGGCAGAAAAAAAAATATTTTAGTTTCCAGTAAAGAAAAAAGGTGCAGATCGTTACATTTTCTTGTACTACCACAGAGAGCAACCACTACGGCATGGCTGGATACTGGGCGTTGCAGGCTGAGCGTCAGGGTCTCATTGGTTTGGCCTTCACTAACTCTTCGCCTATCATGGTCCCCACCAGATCCAAACAGGTAATTTACTAAAGCTTGTTGTAAAATATTAGCATTCATTCTTTTGAGCAGGTTAAGTTAATTTGTTGGAATTTTGTATGTTGTAGAGGGCGTTAGGAACAAATCCTATTGCGATGGCGGCGCCTGCGTCAGGTGGCGATAAGCTCGTGGTAGACATGGCTTCCACCACTGTAGCTATGGGAAAGGTATGTGCATGGAATAAACAAGAGACGATACTAAAATGCGGTAGTGGCCAATATTCAATCGCGACATGTAGGTAGATTTCGTGTCACGGGATCGCACATGTTCCGCGTGACTCTGTCACGCGGAACATGTGCGATCCCGTGACTCTGGCTTAGGTAGTAAAAGGGGTCTAGGGTGTTTTTACGGTGGGAGTTCAACATATCCCCATGCCGTGCCCTCGGCGTGGGTTGAAGTCCTTAGCGTTTTACACCAAAGAAAAAAGGTAGATTTCGTGTATTTCTTCAAAGTTCTTAATATTTCCAGATTGAAGTACAGATCCATAGGGAAGAGCCGATACCTCAAGGTTGGGCTTTGGGGCCCGACGGGAAGGCGACTACAGACGCTCATGCAGTGAGTACACAAACGCTTGCTAGTTTTGATACAGCATTATTTGCTGGTGAGATATTGCTAAGAATAATGTCTAGGAGATACAATTTTGAAGGGATCAATCGCTTAGTTATCGTGGTAGTTCTTATATGTTGGAAGATGAGCTGTCAGCTCTTCATAAATATAATACTTATTGACTTTATCGTACAGGCGTTTGAAGCTGGTATGCTCATG
This sequence comes from Chrysodeixis includens, assembly GCA_941860345.1. Taxonomy (NCBI): domain Eukaryota; kingdom Metazoa; phylum Arthropoda; class Insecta; order Lepidoptera; family Noctuidae; genus Chrysodeixis; species Chrysodeixis includens. The sequence continues at coordinate 2,992,417 of OW796104.1, read as the reverse complement.
CCACTAGGCGGCGAGGAGAAGACGAGTGGCTACAAAGGTTACGCCCTCAGCGCAATGGTTGAGGTTTTCTGCAGCGGATTATCTGGTAAGCATTTGAATTTCGATCTTTTTATTTATTGAAAATTTAACTAATGCCTTTATCAAATATCGCATAAAAAGAGATAAAGCTTTTAATCTCGGCTTTGTCATGAATGGACCCTTGTTTAATCATCATGTATACACATAAATTATTAAACCATCGTTAATTTCATGTATTATGATAGTAAATAGGCATACAGCATTTTCCTACCTTTCTCATTCTAATTCTACAGGATCAAAGTCAACGCATAACATACGTGGCTGGGAGTTGTCGAGTGCTCAAGGCCCGCCAGACCTCGGGCAGTGCTTCGCCGCCATAGACCCCAGCTGCTTCGCGCCCGGCTTTGCCGAGAGGATCGCCGACTGTCTCAACACCTGGAGGAATTTAGAACCGGTAATAGTTATAGAATAAACTAGCTGAACCCCGCAAATCCGTTCACGGAAAAAAAATAGGGATGAAAAACAGATAGTAGCCAATTCTCAGACCTACTAAATGCATGTACACAATTTCAATAAAATTGTTCCAGCCGTTTCGGAGGAGTACGGTAACTATTAACATTGTGACAGGGGGCTTTTGCTACATGAACTGAAACGTTAAATTAATCATTATGAGATAAGACGGAGGAGTTACACACATCCTAAATTTCTGCTGTATCTGTTTAAAATTTAGGCTGACTAACAAGTATTAATGGAAGGATTCCTATGACATCGATTGTTCACCCAAAGATTGTTGGGTAAACAATCTTTTTGTTTTATATATTTATTATTACTATATTTCCAAACGATCTTTAATATTCAGGTTGACCCCTCTCTACCCGTGTTAGCTCCGGGAGATAAGGAACAGATGACAAGCGAGAAGACCAAAGCGAAAGGATCGGTGTTCTATCCGCAGAAGCAAATAGAAACCATGGCAGCGATGGCCAAGAGAATCGGTATTAAACCTCTGCAAACTGTGTAGACAAGACTAAAAATGTAGAATGAGATGTATTAATAATGTCGTGCCAGAACCAGATGCAGACACAATATCACCATTTATATTTCATAATTCTTTGTTTTATGCCAAAGGGTGAATAGAGTGTTTAATTTGGTATCGCACCCGTAATGTTAGATTCTCAAAACTTTTGTAAAAAAACGGAGTTTGTAAAAGTGGTATGCGTGTGGTTTTGGCATCAAGTTAATTATGGTAGAAAAATATATTATCTTAGTGCTTGCTAACTGTTAGATGTTTACTTATTTAAATGTTGATTTAGATAAAAGAAATAATATTTAAGAATTACTGTTTGAATAAAAAGAACATTATATCCTCCAACCCTATAGTTTTTTACCATGTTTGATTTATTTATGATATTTAATTTATATTTTGAATTTAAAAAGACATTTTTAATTATTTAACTGAACTAAAGCAGCGAATGTCCACTGGATTTATTTCCCTACGCCCACAGGCAGGAGACATGGAGGTTGTTGCGCCTGAACAAAAAGTAATAATGAATAAATTGAAGAGTGACTTTGCTAATAACATAAATACCGGAATACTTTTATTCGAGCTTAAAACTAAGCCCTTTAAAAAACGTTAGTTATTTTACCTATTTATACAGTCTTTTATGTATGATGATGAAGATCCAATTTTCCGTGGCTCTGTTTTCTTTAACTATGATATTTTCCCTTGGAGGCTTACAAATATCTTAAGATAATGTATTTACCATTCAGTAGAATGGTAAATTAAAGTTTATTTATTTAGTTTACTCTTAGATTCATTTTGTTATGTCCATTCTCTGGGTTTAGGGCTATTTGTAGACCGACGGCCACCGCCCTCGGTCAACGCGACAGCGAATCCCGTGCTCCTGACCACAGGCAGAAGAGGACGCTCCAGTGGTTTTTCGCCGGTAAGAGACCCCCAGATGGCGGAGAGTCCATTAAAATTTCCACAGGCATACAAAAACAACCAAAGGGTCATTTGTAGAGCACACATCAGTACTCAGTAGGATACCCTTGCGATACCACGATAAGAATGAAAGACCTAATTGAATACGTAGTGTGTTGTTATAGATGTAAGTGTATGGAATGAAACCAGTGTGCGCTCGCGCAGGCCGCGTCGTTCGCCTTGATGCTAGACCAGACCGACTAGATTCCGTGCAATTTAATGCACCTTATCATAGAGTAAGACTGAAAGACTTGGTACTTCTGACCTCTACATTTTTACTTATCCTTAATAAATTTGAATGACGTTTTAATCTAAATCATCTGAAGAGTCACAATTTTCACCCGACTGCGCCAGAAGGAGGGTTGTTTTTCGACAGTATTTATGTTTTTTGGAGTAGGTATGTACAATTAGTTACAAAATGTTTCTGCTATTCTCTATCTATCTCTGAACATCATTGATTCTGAAAAAAATAACCCCTATTTATTAAGACTAATATTTTTATTTATAAAGTTATTTAAAGTATTTTTGAAGTTACATATACAATTTATGCTTAGTTTGAAATCTATCCATTTATTAAACGCATTTTTTAGGTCTTACATAAACTACCTATCCGTGGAAAACGTATCGTCAATTTATTTAATCTGTGTCCTATACAATCGATATAAAATTACCAGTTGTATCGCTTATTAACGTTTTATCTGTAGCCATTTCATTGCGAGTATCTTCAATACATTAATGTGTTTCGAAGCCATTAAGCCTTAATCGTTTATTACTGTATCTTCACATCGCTTGGGGAATTAAACTGATTATTTTTATTTAATATCCTGCCATTCCTGCTATGAAGCGTATTAAGGCACGGTTACCAAACTGTAAGTTATAATACATAATTTAATTAATCGCAAAATTTGCAATTAGATTTCAATGTACGCATAATGAGTCAACTAAAGTCTGAAAGGGAACCTACAGTTAAATAACAATTATTATTTGGTAAAAGGATGATAAACCCCTTTTTTAAAGCCTTAATATACTTTATTCGGAGGTAAACTGAAAGACAGCAGAAGCAGTATTGCTCAATGAAATTATACTGTAGTATAAAATCTAATTTGTAAATTGAAGGCACAAGGCGGTTATATTGATGCCTGTTTACAAGTTACTTGTAATAAAATATGACTTATTCAGTTCAAGAACTGTCACAGAGTAGGTATCACCTGTTTAAAAATGTGCGACCAAGTCATCATAAGTAATGGTTATATTATTATTATATGTCAATACAACATATTACTTTTATTACCTTCTAATATATCACATGCTATTGCTATAATAACAACCGTATGCAAGGTAATTTCCAACTTCCGTAGCTTAGGGCCATACATACATGGATACATGGTTATGAGTTTTTCATAAAGTTTGTGTATGTACCTATTAAGTATATTTTTGTGCACCGACCACAACCAACCTATTGTCAGCATAGATCTTTCTTCGTGACAAATATAAATATGTATTTCGCACAATTCTCACTCGTAATCTGTGTTATGAGTACTAGACAACTGATAAACAAAGGTACTTACATATTTCTAAATACATACATAGGTATATAAATTACACCCAGACACCAATCAAATGATCGTGTTCATTTTCAGAAGTTGTGTGACAAACTGCTGACTGATTGCTAAATCCTGTAAAGCAGCCAGGGCCACTAATCGCTAGACCAAAGGCCCGTCCCCTTTTATCTTCAATATCCTTTCTTAGTGCTTCACAGTATGCAGTAAAAGCAACCCGCATAAGATATTGCACGTAGCTATTGGCCAAAATAAAACTAATCAAAAAGAAATCTGTAGATTAGGTATAATAACCGTTGAAGTAACAGCGAAAATAATAACTTGCACGCAGTTCATTTAGTGTGGTTTATCTCTCGACTTAACCTTTCCCTAAAAACTGCATTAAATTAAGTTTCCTTTTAAATAATTGTAACTGCTCTACGAGAGAAAGAAAAAATATAGGTATCAACCGACTAAGGATAATCGAGATTTTGTAGGAAAGTGATCTGTGGGAAAACCTCTATTCACGTCCAAGGAAAAATATCCGATAATATATTGAATAATAGTTGAAGCTTGGTTAGTGAAGCTCCTACTAATAATAAAACAAATTTTAAGTGTAGTGTAGGACGTTCTCAGGCACGGTGGAGTAATGATTTGCGCAAGTCGGCTGGTAGGAGCTGGATGCGAGTGGCTGGAAACAGATCTCAGTGGCGTGCACTTGTGTAGGCCTATGTCCAGCAGTGGACTGCGATAGGCTGTTGATGATGATGCTAATTATTAGCGTAAGTTTGTAAGTATGGATGGATATTTGTTACTCCCTTTAATGCTGAAACAACTTGAGCAATCTTGATGAAATTCGATATGGAGTTTGTTGAGATTGTTTCCTTGGATTTACAAAAAGGCTACTTTAAACGTCAGAAAGGTGTTATGTTTTTGCAGCTATAACCAATATTCGCGGGGTTATAGTTGTGAGGAACAGCAATAACATATTGGAATAATAATAGTTAGTTAGATATAAAATGTACTCTTAATACCGAAAAGAACACTAAGATAAAGCGCAAATCAATAACATCGAATGGGTGGACTTTTAAATTACGTCCTTACCAAAACAATGTCTACAGGTTTTGGTTCATGTACCTCTACACTAAGTTATGTTAAAAATAACCAGTTTTCTTTCCTATCCACGCGGTTTTAAATAATAAATTGTCTCGTAAATATGTCGGTACAGGTTACCAGATTTATGATGTAGACGTAGAGTAATAAACTAACCGATAGACAATGCATTTCCAAATCCGGAAATATTTTAAATATAACTGTCTATGCATGGGAATGATCCCATCCCATCGTGCTAAGAGTAAAGGAATAGAGAGTGCACCTGTGGTTGCGCACACGCTTGTGCACTATAATATGTCCTGCGTAGCTGGCTGGTGTCATAATAACTCTATGACACCAGCTAGCTATGCACGCGCTAGCCACCGCGGCCAAAATCGGTCCGGATTGTACCAAACCTATTTCAGAGATGCTAAATATTCGCAAAACGGTTTCCTCATTTTTACATAATGACAACTAAAATAATAAACGTCTATAAAAATACTAGTACTAAGTAATAAAATTGTTATAAAATAAACTGCAATCGGATAATTACTAACTTGTAATAATAGTTTAATTAGAGCAAATTAAAAGTGGTAGGTACAAGTAAATTGATTGTACACTTTATAAATGTAGGTAGGTGTTGTCAAGTCATTAGTTCGATGTGGAATTACTTATACAATATGTTTAATTACTAGAAGCTTTAATAAATAAATGTGATTATTTATTATTATGAGTTAAGTAATACCATAGTGTAATTAAATACAGTTGTTAAACTCGGCAGTTTCTAATAAATAAATGCCTACTGCCGCACAGCACATACCTACAGTATTTTCATTTCATCAACAACACACCGTCCGTTAGTCAGTGCGACACGCTCACGACTGTAGTATGCTGAGCGGATGCTACGATCCGAAAGCGTAGCCATAACTCGCGTTGCGCCCATTTATGTGAATACTTCATACCGTTTATATTAATATACTGTGGTAATACGGGATAACACATTTTTATACCTACCACTATACTACACATTAAACTACTAGACACTCTTTTGCAAAATAGAGACGTGACAAAACCAACGTAGCGACGACTCAAGATATTGAATAAATAACGTTAATTAAATTATTCATGAGCATCCAAGATGTATGTATATGTTATACACATTTAGAAAAACTAGTCTACTCAACATACCATAAGTATGAATAATTAAACTGTTATAAATGTCTAAAAGAATTTCTTAGTCATTTCTAGTCTGCCTACGTGACGGTAGTCAGACAATCATTGATAATCAAGTTTGAATCTCAAGATGGAATCTGAAACTAGTTTTTTTTTCAAGGCAAAGGAATCTCTATTCAGCCTTGAGCCTATATTCATATAATGCGTTTTTGTTTAGATCTTACAGCTTACAGCTAGTTGGAGGTGGTTTGGGATAAGCAATCGTATTGCAAAGCAAAGAATTTAGCCAAGCGCTTTACCCTGCAAAAGGAAATCATAGGCTTGGGGAATAAGTGTATAAAAAGCCGAACAGTGAGGTACTGTATACTATGTATATTTACCAATTACTAATGTATATTTTACACTTCTATAAAGGAGTCGGAAGTCGGTCCCGCTATAACATAACTGGTTCCTATATATAAGCATCTTAATATTTACGATCAACTTTTTAGCGCCATCGAATTAAGGTCGTAAAAGAAAAGGCCCTCGTGTATGGCATAGAATCTTATGCCAAATGATATATTTATGCTAATTCACATATTCTTCTATAAAAAATACCATAAATTTGTATGGAATTCGGCAAAATATGTCCTTGTCAATGGCTTGATTTACTTCTTGGTTTCATAGCTATTTATTATCCCACTTTAATATTCCCATCGAAACTGAATTTTTAGTGGTATCAGGCCGATAAAAAAATTAGACGTAAGAGAACGTAACTAGGCTTACTTACAATAGAATCGAGTTCTTTTTAAATATATTTGAGATTCATTTGGTAGATACTCTGGAACCGCTCACTAGCGCTATTTTGTGCAGTGGCACGAGTTGGAACTACGCTCGATCGAGCAATCTGTATGTTGCTTAGCACGATTTGGTCTGATAGTAGGTACTTTTTCAGGATTCAATTCAAATAAAAAAGCAGAACCAAACTAGTTTGGGGAATTAGAGGGCTGATAGAGCTGGTAGGTTCTATTTGTATCCACACAGACGACGCGTGACGAATTGCTATGCATTGCCATGCACCGACCAAGTACGGGAGATGCTACACGGCGGTTCAGGTTTAGTCAGTCAGTTTAGTCAGAGTCTGACACTACCCGCTTCCTCCCCCGAGGAGTTGAGTGCCTAAGAAGATTCCACCGCCTAGAAACCGAATAAAAAAAATCTATATGTATTATGTTATTACCTTGAAGCCGTTATACATAAATGCAATTTGTAATCCATATTTATAAGCGGACATAAATACTTACCTGACATTCTAGCCAGGCGAAGGCATCTTAACTGATGCCATTTTATAAACAATTCAATCATTAGTATTGTTTTTGTTGTAGGAAGACATAAATTCCTTTTTTTTAATAATTGGTCTTATGGAGGCCTACTACGAAGTAACTGCCCTTTGACGTATTTAAAGCAATAAACTGTATTGGCTGTCAGTACCCTGGACGATTAACTCGAATTTTATGTTCTTAGCTCTCTTTAAGTCTTCTTTAAGTTTTATAGACGGTCAATCGGATTAAAGGCTACCGCTAAAACTTCGAGGAAAAAATCAGTATACTAATATTGGCTTCCTCACAATGTTATCCTACGTCGTGTTTAGTAAGTGACAATCACTTTGTAAAATGTACGTAAATAAATTCGAAAAAATACGTACCGGTATACGAATCTAAGACCAAAACCTTGGCAGGCCAACGGTCGTACTAGGCTTCCACAATTATGAAAGTTTAACTTGATAATTAGAAAGTGGTACCTAGACTCTCTGGTAGTTAGAACAATATTATCAATGGATAGAATGTAACACCCTGTATCCGGTAGGAATGATTTATGTTGGTTTCAATGTAACGCCTGTCGGAAGCAACCTAACAGTGGATTATTTATGGCCTATAGATATATCTGTATTAGTTAAGCTTAAGGTCAATAACACCTTCGTGACATTTTGATTTTTATAAGTATATCGGTTATCGAAGTCAATCGAAAGTCGGCTTTTCGGAGATTCTGCTTAACAAGTAATTGCTTCAGAGTTTATGCTTCTTGGAACCTAAATGTCTTCTTTAAGGATCCTTTGAGGTTATGACGTTTTGGCAGCTGCTACAGACAAACGTTTGTCTACAAGCTTTAACTTATAGTAGAAGGTAAATTTTAGTGTACGAAGGTGGCATTTTTTGGTATAGCTCATGTAATTGAAACTGGTTTAAACATTTGACTGATTTACCTAGTGGGCAATTGGCGTTATCGAAGCACAGCTTAGCCAGTTTTGCGACGAAGGTTCAATTTCAATACCTAGGAAATGCTTACTAAAGGAAATAGCGATAGCTAAATAGCTATACTTAAACACAATTCAAAGAAGCACCATTACTAGGAAACAGGCAGTTCGCATGTAAATAACGGTCACCATTATTGATCGCACGAGACTTATTGTAATGAATAGTACTTAGCATCACACTAACCCTATAAAGTTTTAAAGTTAGACTGATGTAGGTGTGAGAGCGAGACAACGATATATATAGTGTAGAGCGTCATCTCTTTTTCACAACTGCGAGAGTTCTGTTTTAAGAGTTAGTGGTATATTACTAGGAAATTTATTACTGCTTCCTATACTTAGTCTTTAAATAAGTACTATGAACAGATGAATAGTATAAAGCAATTAATAATAGTAAGTACCTAGGAGTTGTAATAACAATCACGCGATGTTACCTAACTGCAGTTGAATGCAACTTTAACAGTTAGTTATTAAAAAGTAACGGTTAACTGTGGTCGCGATTTTTTAGAATCGAGAAGTTGGATTCCTGAATCGAGATATGGGATTCCAGATTCGAAATTTCGAATTTTACAATCGAGTTATTGAATTTTAGAATCGATATTTCTATTATTAGAATCGTGTGCTGAATACAGTGTGTCTGTCAGTCGATACTAGTAAGGTATCGTATTTGAATCGGTGGTTGAAATGTTTGACGCTTAAGTTAATCGTGAAATTAGTGTTTGAAGTTTATATCAGTAGTTTCATTCGGATGTAAGTATCAAATATCTGATTTTTCTTTTAGTTTAACTGAAATGCATAGAACTTTTACGTTCAGAAAAGTATTTGACGCAATAAGCAATACGTGTGACACAATTATATTGATTACCTTTATGACTATGTGTCGCTACACAGTCAAAAAGCTAATCAATATAATTGTGGCTACATAGAGCTACAAGCGTACCTTGGGAGAGGTCTATGTCCAGCAGTGGACTGCAACGGGCTGATGATGATGATGAGAGCTACAAGCACAGAAATAATGCTTCAAGGATCTCTTGACTCGTAGTTGACATAGACAGGAGGGATGTGTCTATTCGCAACAAGAATCAACTTCACTGTCTGTCAGAAGTGATAGATTTTCAAATATGAAGGCATCAGATCCAATTTCGACCACGTGACAAAAGATCCTTGTAACTACACCACGTTCTTTTTCTTGAAGTGAAAATAACTGCTATCATAAACATAATAGTAAACCTATAATAACCTGTTATTACTATTATTCTTCTTTTATATCTTTTTAATGAATAAAGGTCAGGTATTTACTATAAAGTGTGTAAATAGACTGTTTTTTCATCCAACCGGTAGTTATCAGCGATTTTATTGATCTAGGTCTATAATTCTGTATTGTTTTATTAGCTGACGTAAAGGCATAGTTACTACCCATTCATGTACTACAATTAAAGAAGTTTGTAAAGGAAAAACCGGTTTGCGTTGCGCTGGAAACGTCGAGATTAATTTAGCACAATAGTGATGATAGGGAATTAAACTAACACTGTAATTGATTAGACGACGTTAAAAACTGATTTATGAAATTCTTTTCTAGCGAAATAAAAATGTAATGATTTGGTTTATGTCGTATTCGCACTGACTAAAATTTCTGCAGAAGTCCGGAAGAGTATTGTCTATTCGTGACTATAGAACGCTGCCGCTAACGCTGACGATATCGTTGCGAATATTAACGAATAAAGACTGCTTAAAAATAAGACATTAGAGTGCACTTACGAAAATCACAGCGTCGTCTGTCACGTAGTAATTCAAGTGAACACGAGCGATTTCTTTTTTCTTTGTTTAGGTAAGTTTTTGAGACTTTTTAGTAGGTCTAGTAAGTCTGAAAGCTTATTACAAATATTAAACAGCATGCCAACTGCAGCGACAAATCAGGGCAAAAGCTATTATAATCTACAATCAAGATTAGATTCTAAAAGATGTTATATTAAGTATCTCCTTATATGTATCTAGTTATGCAAGGATCTAGTTCCTACCACTTTCCTTTGAATTGAGCCGTTCTAGATAATTGGAAAGATACGTTTAGTTTCGCAGCACCCGTCAATCATGGGTAGAAAGTGACTAAGTATCGCTTAGTAGATAATTATTATTGCACAACGAATGGCGTGTTGCGAAATACATGAGTAGTGATAAACTAAGTTTAGATTTGTGATTGGATATGCCTGTAGGATTGATTTACTGTAGATAAAAACTACCACGGGGGGGCTACCACGATCACTTCAAGTAAGACAGAGTTGTAGGGGGGAGCAAGATGGCTCTAATTTAGGCACTATGCAATGATAGTGATCGTGGCAGGCGCTATCCTGGTCTAAATAAATACAAAAACTTTCCAAAAACGATACTACAATTTTAGTTTAACTTTTCTTTTTACTTTTCTTCTTCTGCTTCTTCTTTTTCAGCAACCTTTCGCGCACCGTTGGGCACGTGCCTCTGCAATACTCCTCCACTCTAGATTTTTACCTCTCTTATGTCAAATCCACATTTTCACCTTTCCATTAAATTAATCTCAATTCTTTATTGCGTACCATAATGTAATAGGTTGTTAGTATAAGTAATTTAGTAACAATTGTGGACCCTGTCGGGCACAGCAGTTAATCTACCAGGAGGACATAAACTATCAACATCCCCGTTAAGATGAAGCTACAAAACAAAATCCCAGCATTCATCACTACACAATAGTATACTATCTTTTAAAACATCTAATAGGCTCTTTAATTCTCAATTTATCAAATGAGATAATCTTTATCAAAGATATATCAAGTCGGATTATGACGTCACGTGACGCACAGGCGGGGAAAGCTTGCGGATTAGACGAGGCTTGAAGTGGTGCTATTGGTGTAGTGCAGAGGTTTTCAATCTTTTTCGGCTGTCGGTAAAATTACCTACAAGTTTAGTATTTGACGCGAGTCGCAATACTTTTTTTTACGGTAAAAAGGAGTGACGTGTTTGGAGGCTCAATGCATGGGGTATTGATATGTCAGACTCCTACCGTCTAAAAACACCCCAGTCCCCTCTAATGCCTATGTTTGTAGCCAATAATTATAGAATAAAAAAACAATAATGCGAGAAATATTAAATCTATAATGTGAGGTTGGTTTATGAATAATCGCAAAAACTTGAGGTTTCTATACTCCATTTGTTTAGGTAATTAACTAAATGTAAACAATTTTTGTATGTCTTTTAAACAAAATGTGATCTTTAAAAATGTAAAATACGTTTTACAACTTGAAATACATTTAGATTTTCTAAAACTATAGTTAATTGATTTATAAGCAGTAATATCCAAATTAAAAATTATTTCTTTGGTTAAAAAGTAACGCCAAGATTGTTTACATTTAGTTAACTACCTAAACAAATGGAGTATAATAATGATAGAGGATCAACTAACTCTTTACTTTTTATGCCGCGACGCACAGTTTGACAGCCACTGGCATAGCGTAAAGTTACGTGACTCCTTGAGTATTGTCTATGGATATTTTTTGCGATATCACGTGACTGTTACGTTCGCTGGGTCAATGAAACTGTAGGTCACCGCGGTGTTGAATGAGAAAGTTATGGGTGTTAGAATAAGTAGGTATTTAATGTTATAGGCTGATACGAGACTGATGACGAAATGTTATGAAGGTATCTTGCATGACTAATATACTTTACTATCATTGTTTTATCATGTTCATGCCTGAATATTTTTTTTTCAATATGTTATTGTTTGGGCAAGCTGATTTTTAAAAAATATTCTAATTCTGCTGTTCTGCTGGTCTAGTGTTTAGTGGCCCTGACTGCTATACCGAAGGTTGTGGGTTCGATTCTCACCCAGAACAAATATTTATGTGATGAGCATGATCATTTGTTTTGTGTCAGGGGTGTAGTTTATCAGTAGTATGTGATTCCACTTACGTACATATTATTGATCTCATTTCACGTTTGATCCAGTTATCAAATCTACAAGCAAAACGCAAATTTTGCGACAAATAACATTCGAATAAGTATGCAAATTAACTGTAAAAATATTTTCGTCTTCTAATTATAGAAACTCAAAATGAGGACATAAATGTAAAAGTATTTTTATAGCAAAAACGGTAATGACTGCTTTCACCTTACTTTGCAAATATCTCCGCTGTCCTTAATCGTTTGAAACATGTCTCTTTGAGTACCTATTATTATAAGATGGAAATAAAGAAAATAAATAGCAACAATAATAGTTCCTTTGTGTTATTTGTTTATACAGCGGAGTCCACTTTGTGGATTAAGCATAAGTTGTTTTTTAAGTTAACCGCAATGTCTCTTAGCTTTATGCATGCTTAAGCGGTTAAGAAAACACACCTCATAGAATCTATATTATATTCATCTATGACATAGATGATTATAAAAACATGAGCTGATGCAGTGATCTAACGAATTGGAAAATTGTATTTTCCATTCCTCACTTCAATTATATTTTTTTGCTTAATATTAAAAACGCTAACAGGTAGACGTTTCAAATTTTCGCTGTGTATAGATGATAGTACATAGTATCTACGGAACCCTTAGTGCGCGAGTCCAACTCGTACTTGGCCGATTTTGTTTGATTGTTTTATGAATCTAAATAAGTTCATGAACTTTCCTTGCTGACCGTACAAGCAGAGTTTAACATGGCCACTGTTTGCAGGTCATTGACCTCGACAAAACACGATCATACGTTATTACCTAACATCAATAACTTTATAATTATTGTGTCTCGATATGAATGTTCGAGAATAGGAAGAAATTAAATTTATTTATAGATGACACACTTATGATTTTAGAAACTTACGAATACTTAAAACTATTATGTATAATTTGATAGAGACAAATAGCGAGATTATTTTTGCTAAAAATGATGTGAGCAATTACGCCTGATATTAATATTTTTGTTAAAAAATAACGTGGTTTTAACTAAGATTTTTCTAGATGGAAGTCAATAATTTATCCAACGTAATTTTCATAGTTATTCAGTTGTATAAATAAATTATTCCGTAATCGTAAATGACAAACAAGTACTTGTTTTACTAATTTGTCCATTCCTCAAAGCTCTTTACAACTTTTGTTTCTTGTTCAAAACCGTTCAGCTTTTTAGCCGTCGATAAGTAAGCAAACCTGATAGTACTCAGATAGTTAGTATCTCTCTTATAATTACATATTTAATTAATTAAGTATTAATTTCGATAAAAGAAAAAGGTTTTAATTTAATACGCTAGTTACGGCCAGTGCAGACGCTTTCTTACTTATATCATAAAAAAAACAACTAGGTATAAAAAGTAACCGCTTTCCAAAATGGCGTCTTTGGTCAACGACATTGCGAATATTATACAACAACCAATAGCATATTATATAATCTATAGTAAAAAAATAAAAATACTTAGGTACCTACTATCACTAATAACGTTTTAATGAATTCGTTTTGACTTAATTTGAATAAGGCTCTTCCTTTCACACTTACATGTAATATGCCGATTGTAGTTTTCTATTTTTTTAGTTTTGGTCTACCACTAGCAAATCAGGACTGTTTTAATGAGAAAACAAGAGAGCGGTACTTTTTATGGTGTAGATCGACGCCTTATATTTGAATAACTTACTTATGAGGATAGTAGTAAACTAGGATCACGTGCTAAGGAGCTAGAATAGAATGGGGATAGGTTTGGGGGAAGAGGACGACCAAAGAAACGATGGATAGATAAAAAAACGTGTGAAAGATGATATAGCTGTAAAAAGTGTTGCAAGGACGTCAGATAGAAACGTGTGAAAGAAGAAGACATGCTATACATATAAGGGCAGGGGAATGATGATTAAGACGCTACCGCGAATATTTTCATTTTAGATAGCTCCGCCCACTACGCCCCGCGCGCCCCGCGCGTCGCGCGCGTCGCGCAAGCTATCGTCTTCACTCAATGTGTCAAATTTGAACTTCGCGCGAATCGCACACATCGAGGTCAGCGCGGGGTCAAAAGAACCGAACAGGGAAGATAAGGAGCCGCAACTTACATTTAATTTTTAATCGGATTATTTTTTTTTTGTATTTACAAAAAATACTTGTAATGAAAACTTAATATGATAAGTTGGACGTGCATGGTTGTATGTATGTATGTGTGTGGTGTGTTGTGTGTGTGTGTTTGTGTATATCCTGAACGGCTGAGTCGATAGTTGTTTAGTTTTTTTTGTTTGAAATGGGAATTAATCGGAAGTGTTCCTAGCTTTATTTGGTGAATATCGACCCAAGATGGCCGCCGCCACAAATGGCGAATAGCATATTTTTTTACAAAACCTTCAATATCGGTATCAAATAAAAGGACTTGATAAATTAAAATCCAAGATAGCGCCCGCAAAAAATTCTGAATTGCGTTATTTCTTTTCATAGCTACCTCAATAATAATAAATTTTTAAACATATTTATTAAAACTGAAATATAAATAATAATGTAATGTTAAAAATTCGTTGCTGGAACGGCATCTAAAGTACATATGGTTTTTTCTGGCAGAATCCGTTCATTTTGTAAACTTCTCCTAAAAGGCAATACAAGAAAAATAACACAAAACAAAGTCTCCATAGATTTTTTGTTGTTTTTGTTTTGTGTTTATGTTTACGTAGTAGCTACTTATTTAGTGATTTGTGCTAATATTTACAATAATATCTAATAACACTCATATTACTTACCTAGATAAAATATAGCCTATGTTACTCGTGGATAGGTAATGTAGTTTTGTAATGGTAAAATATTTTTTAGAATCGGTCCAGTAGTTTTGAGTTTCTCCATTATACAAACAAACAAAAATACAAAATTTTCCTCTTTATAATATTAGTGTAGATATACCAAAAGTTCTCGCCAAATTTAATAGTGGCTGATCGCATCGCATCTAACTTCCGAGTACCTATACGCGTACAACTTTGTTGTAGGTACCTATGTGGCCCACCATCACCCGCTGTTACCTCCCTGCCTAAAATGGTGTTTATGCAGCGAATCGAGCAATATCCAAAGACACCATAAGGTTTGGCGAGATCTACCTATAGTTACAACTCTCCTACGAATGGTGTTATTGTTTACAACTACAAAAATATGTTATAGATTATAGAACAACAATTTCACTAAAATTAACAAATTACATAACTACATACTAGTTGCATAGATAGGTAATGATGATTTTATTTTATTTACCTTGCCTTTTTCACCTCCTGCATTTTTGGCACATTCTTTGAGGTGTTGTTTTCTTTTTTCTTTAAGAAACTATATTTTTTTTAAGTTCTTGCCATTTTATATTATAAAACCTATACCTAATTTAATAATATAAGTATTACCTATAACGTCTAAGCCAACTAATATTTACACTTACAAAATATTTAAAACCTAAGATCATCACGTCACAAATGAATATACCTACGACCGGAGCGACAACATGCATAGGTCCAACCCCGAAGAGCCCAATCGCCCGACTGGCTCGTCTTCGTACATTATTGTGTATCAATCGCTAGCGCACGGGCATAAGGTTCAGAATTGCGTAGCGTCTACCATGATCGCGGCCGCTCAAAAAATACAAAATCTTAAAACTTTATTTAAAAATGATTGGTAATAGTTATGGAAAAACTGTTCTGACAGAACCTTAATATTGATGTTACGAATGTATTAGAGTAATTTTGAAACATAAAGATCGTGTAACTTGCTTGTAAAATCAAAAATAGTACTTTTTTTAGACGTGTTTTCGAAATTAATTATGATCGAGTAAAATTATCAGTATCGTGTTTTCGTTCTGGCAGAATCTAGATAAAGGTATCAATTTACCTATATCAAAATTTCAGATCCATTGGTAAGCTGGTTGTCTTACAATCTGCCATGGCAAATGGCAAATAAAATCGAGGTAGCGCCTTAAAGATCAATTTTAATACTTGTAAATAAGTTAGTTTTAAGTCAAGTACATCATTTAAAATAGCTTTTACTATTCTTCTAGCAGATTGAATGTGTAATGTGTACACAAAGGTAATCAAATCAAATCAAGGTCTTAAAGTGTATTGAATACGACGTAACAGAACTAATAATTGGTGGTTGATAATTATAGAGGATGCATAAAAAACACTAGGCAACACCAGGTTACGTGCATTGCATAGCATTAGTTGATTATGGCGACAAATAACAGCCTCCCGGCATCAACTGCTAATCAAGATCACGTTCAAGATTATTTTAAGCTAGAAACATCTACTGAGATCCTAACATTACCTCAATATTATTGCATTTGTGAAAGAGAGACGCTGATTTACTTGATTGCACTGTTAGACTTCCACAATAATTATAGGAATGACAGAATGCGTAAAGTTAAAACCAAATTAGTACGTCAGATAGTAAGATTTAAAAATATAAGACACGTATTTTCATGTTTATCTGAACAATAAAAAAAATCAAAGTTATGCTGCTCTGGATTAACACGGCAGGAAATATTTTAATAGAGTTTTAGTAGTAGTAGTATCAAAGCTGTGCGGTTCCGTACTAAGACCACTTATAGACAAAAGACAGTCAAAGTAACTTACAACAAAAACGGTTACATTTTCGCAACATCAGAAAGAAACGCGATTGCCGTATGTTAATGGCGGCAAGTGAAGCGTGTTTTCAATCGCAGGCACATTACGATGCGTTACCGAATTCTAAACTGCGTTTTATGTAAACATTTTGTGTTGTAACAGCTGATCATATCTAGTGATATGTAATTTTATTGAACTAGGTTTATAATCGAACCTCAGTGTAGTGGAAAATAGCATTGTGTTGCCAAGTATAGGTAACATTTTGAGACATATCGCGTGTACAGCTAAATTACGAGTGTCAGTGGCGCAGTGAACCCTGCGGGGGCTGCGGGATGTTCGCGAGAATTACCGCGACCCCGGCACCCAAATGGCTCCAGAAGGAACATAGTGAGTTTTAGTCAGTGATAGTCAGACACTCCCTCCCGTTGCACTCACAGCGGGCGGGGTCATTTGATGATTTTCCACGAAAAAAAAAGGGGCGCTGTGAATGAGAAAGTGAACCCTTTGCCCAGCCCCCGCACTTCATGACGTTCCAGTGGCTTAAGTTGATTCAAGTCCATCACACTTCCTCTGTCAATCCCCTGACGGAGGATAGTTCATTAGGGTACTAAAAAAAGCTTAAGGACGTCATGTTTGGATATTCAATAATGTCTTTAAAGCATACACTACTGGCCTAGTTTTCGCAAATCGATTATGTTGATATTCTCTGGCGGTTCAGTGCAAATTAAATACTTTTCCGATGGCATTCGTACCAAAGACTGAGAAGGACATAAAAGAAAAACTTTTAAACATGTCATGTAAAAATGTTATCAAATAAAAAGAAAACGTTCATAATTAAAAAAATGCGTACATTTTTAGGCTTTTGGCGATGTATTTTATAGATAGTAAGTAGCTCTTTGTTCCTCACGATTATTTCGAAACGTTTTTTTTTTGTTTAATCTCAAATATGCATTGTAGAGCTTTTTACCTTCGAACCAAATAATTATTCCTTAATTAAAATACCAACTAATGAACAATGACAATTCTTTTATCTTATTCTTAAATGCTATGTAATTAAAAACAAACAATGGCATATTCTGAAAGAGAAGTTAGTTTACAGTAAATTACAGGATACGTCTACATTATTATTAGTTATTTCATTTAATAATGCAGCTTATAATAGATGTCCTATTTGCTTCCTGGCCTTATTAATATTACCTATTAATTGTTTTGTGTAATTATCTTTAGACATAATATATTATTAACTAATTGTTGTGAAATAATTAAATGGTTTTACTCACGCCATGTGCGCCTAGCGCCAGCGCGAAAAGTAGTAGTACTCTGTCTCGTTTTCACTAATATGTAGCCGAGTGGTATTGTTCCGGGTCTGGGTGTCTTTTTGCATGTAAATTGATTGTCTCTAAAACCCCCGTGATACAAAGATTAAATACCTTAGTGCGGGAGTAATTAACAAAAAAATAAAGATACACAGTACTAGTCGGCAAAAAACACCGCTGTATATCTTCGTACTCTCTAATAATTTTGGGATATATTCAAAATATTGCGTTTTGCCGATAGTCGTGATCTTTGTTTAAACAATATTATTTTAAGTATAATTATCTGTTAATCAATTCTGCAAATTTCTGTGTAATTTCCATTGATTGGCTTCAAGGTATTTTTTGACGCTTAATCAAATTCTATTTATAGGCATGGAAACATTTAACACACTTGTTTTCAAAAATCGTTTAAAAATATTAAAACACTTTTCAAAAACAGTAGTGCCTTTTAAAAGTCTTCATTAACACACGTTGGTAGATGTGGTTACTTCTAAGGGTTCTGCAATTAAAAAGAAACAATATCCCATGAAAGATCTAGTGGACATTGTTATTCTGGTTATCCCGCAATCAATAATCTATTGCCAGGGGAATCCAAAACCGTTAGGATACTAACCTGAACTGCAATCATAAAATTAAGCAGGATGAAAGTATTTTGTAGCACAAGAAATAAAAAAGGCAGGAAATCGTCGATCCGGTCTGAATTTTCTTTCAATAGTTTATGGTGGTACGGAATCATCAGTGCTTGACTCCAATTCACGCAAGCCCTGTTTTGCTCTCAAGATGTGCAATTAAGATATTAAATACAGAATTAAGTCTTAACGAATCCAAAAATAGCATTTAGAACGCAGCACTTTGTAGATCCAGACTCGTTTGTAATTATCCACATTCTTCTGTGATAGGTCACTTGCTAGACCTTTCGAACCACTTAAGTGCATTTTCTCCTTAAAGATTTATCCAAAAACGAAACAAAAAGTTTTCAATTTTTTTTAAGTTATCTTCATTTCTATAGGAAGATTGAATGATGTTTACAAACAATGCTGTTTGTAGTGGGTAATTTTTTTTTAAATATTATTTTTAAAGATTTTCATTTTAGGCAGACAAAATCAATGCTATATGACACATTTAGGTTCTATAGTCCAACAAATCTAAGAAGTACCGTTTGACAGTTATGACAAATAGGATAATAGGGTTGGGAGTAAAAAAATCGATTACTATAATATCCGATTTCTATGAGATCGATTACTATTATATCCAAATTTTAAGAGATCAATTGTCATAATGAAATAAAAGTTATGTTTAGGATATTTTATTTATACACTACTAGTACTAGAATCGTCATCGTCATCGTCATTTAAATTAATGACTAGTTGATTATCTATGAAATTATCAAAGTCGAAGTCGTAATTTATTTTAGGGTACTTATGTATTAAGTGCATAATGCGGTCGCGCAGTAACGTGTCGTCAATTGATAATTTGAAAGTAATACATTCGATTTTTCATATATGTAATCGATTTTTTTGCATACAAGTGTATCTGAAGAGTCACAACACTACAAGCAGTGACCTAACTACGTGACTTTGCAATGAGGTCAAAAATAGAACTATTAGAAATAATTTACTATGTAAAAATGTGTTATTTTGCTTTGTTTGAAAGTTTTCAATTAAATTAGGATATTAAAAATTGTAAATTTTTAGATACAATAATAAAATCTTTCTAAATTCATGGTTTTATGACAAAGGTTGTCGAAACTGAGTATTGTACGCATGAACAAAGTTGTTTCGGTTTGAAAATGATGAAACGTCAAACGGTACTTCTTAGATTTGTTGGACTATAGTGAAACACTAGGTAAAATATGTGGAATAAAATACCTTAAGAAAATCTCTGCTTTTTGGGTAAAATGTTTTTGTCACCATCACCATCACAATGGTATTTAACTATTTACCCACACGTACCTTATTACCGCAAAAAATATAGTTTAATCTTGTCCGTTAGATTGACCTTTACATGTCAAAATAAAATTACTTTCAAACACGCAGGATCGAAAAAAAGTAAGAAAGTATTCCACATTCAAAATCATAAAGTCCCGTTATGGCGCGCAACGCAATATGGGGTCACTGCGTAATGTGTCCTTAAAAACCGGTATTTATTAAAAATAAATATTTCTTGTCTTTGCCAGGTCATGTTCAATGCCAAGGCTTTTGTGTCAAGGCATCGTTAGCCTACTCAGTATTCGAATCTCGAAATTTATGAGAACATGATTTTTAAAGAAGTGACAGTTGCAATGCATTTTTTTAATCTTGCAATTTAAAATCGGAATTGAGAATGAACGACAGTTACGTGCATTATAAATTGCTGGACTTTTTGTATTACAATTTTTCTCTTTTTTTTATCTGTGAAAACTTTTAAATGAGTGCATATTATTTATATTCGAATTTTTGTGTTATCTATTTTGCAGTTTTAACATTTTGTTTTTGTTTATGCGTTAAATATTTTAAATGTAACATACCTACATAAAAAAAACACATGTTAAATGCGTATTTATCTTTTGATTGCAACTTTGATGATCGTTTAAAACATCGTTTACGGTTGTTGGCGCCATGCCGACCGCGGCAAGCAATCTCGACAGTCTTCATGATTAATTTGTCACAAGTTTTAGTAGCTTAAGGGCCCCTTATTCCGAAAGTTTAGGCATTTAACGCACCGAAACGGCTTGCGCCCGCGTTGCCCAGAAGCCGTCGCGATTTGAACTCCGGTGACCTATGGCGGCGGGCGGGCACGCCACAGTATAAATAAATAAATCAGTAGTTCATATATATATTGTGCTAGTAATAAGTAGTAGTTTGCAACAAAAACATAATAATATACTTAGCTTGATGTGCTATCCACTAAACTATTGATTGTCAACACTAATATGTTATGAATGTGTGAATGTGTGTGTATTATGTACTTTGTAAATAAAAATATTCTATTTTAAAATGTTTTCATAGTATTTCATAATAATACGAAAGTAACTTATAAACAAAACGACCTATCGCGCGACATGTCGCTGTATGCCGCCAAAGGATCGAGCCGAACATGAGACATTTTATGCCTACAAGTCGCGACGCGATGCCAGCTGGCGCGCCAAGCTGTTGTACCTACGCGTGCGGCGTGCGACGTTGCCGCACCGAGTAAACGTAAGCCCGCTAGTCGTAGGTAAGTTATTTGATGAATGAACTTTCGCACAGAGTGATCACAATTTGAGATAGATTTTTATTATTTAGTTTGTTTGAAAAAAAAAGTCTTTCAGTTTACGTAATATCAAAACGTGTCATGGCTTAAATGATTCATGGCTACTAGTTCTAACAAGTTAAATTATTGTCGCATTGTCCTCGCCACCCTGTATAGTGGAAATGAAAATGTTTTATTTATTGGGCATGTATAAATTAAAAAAAAGTGTTTGGTATTAATAAAATATAATAAAGAACTCAATGATCGCATAATGTATGTCAATGTAGTACTATTATTTTTAAATATATTTTTTTTTAAATAAGAAATAATAATAAACTTTAAAACTACCACGACAAAATACCACGTGCACTCACTGACACCTTGTGCGTTAAATATCATATAATTCGAAGTTAAACATAATATAATACGAAGAAACATTTAAAAAAGTTGAAATTTTAAATTACCAATAAAAATACAAACAATTAAATTGCACAGAAGTGTACTAGTGTCGAGAAATGTGTGCTGCAACAACGAGCCAATCAGGACTCGCCTCTGTGACGCGTCGCTCTGCGTCATGCCAAGGGCCAATCACAGGCGATAAACCGTTCCCTGCGCCCGCATGCACCGGTGCATTGACCCGATGAGACCCAAAAAACGACTTCTGCGCATGTCAAGGCCAGCGCTCGAGATCCGTGCCGATAATTATAAGCTATCGGTTTCATACATTTTTTTCATTTAATAAAAATAAATACATTTAGTTTCGACATACCCCGCGCCGAGTGTCGAAACTAAATGTATGAAACCGATAGCTAACCCAGACGTGGCACACGCGGCACGGCGCGCGGGGCGCGCGGGGGCGCGCTGCTTTAGAGTCGACGGTCTGTGCGACGCGCCGCCGCGCCGCGCGGCCGGCTTATTTCTACCTACTAAACACATCGCGACCATAAACCGTGATATTGTACCTACCTGAGAGTGGTATCGGTGAGTTGTGATCGATAGCCATGTTCAATTTCTTTCAAATCTTATACGTAATAAAATAATGTAATAATAAAATCAAAACACAATATTAGTAAGTACATCTCCTTGAATTTGACCAGGATGGAAATCTGCACCTTATTAAGGTGAATATTCCCATTATAGATTTTAAATTCTATACAATATACTGACTTCTCGTTGCTCTGTGTATAGAAGTAATCATATTGTAACGTATTTATAGAATAAGTACTTACGCAATACACTTTCGGATTATCTTCACTTCAGACACCCTTCTTTCTTAATTTTGTTTTTTTTATTTACCATTTCAATCACTTACGTAAATTTGTGGTCGCGAGCAAAAGTTGCATAGGTCCTACCTCGATGGCGTCCGGCCGGACACTGGCACCGAGCGCGCGGTGCGCGCGAGCACTTTTCACGTATTTATTTTATTTAAAAAAAAAATAAGCGCCATATTAAAATTGTATCCAAAAATATCCCTGGCAAATCCGATTAGTAAATGAAATGTTAAATTTATATAAAATTACGTTCAGTCCAAGTCTTATAAAACTAAAAATACTTTTAAAATCGACCTTACTTCTGAATTTTTTTTTATCGAGCAAAATGTTAAATAATTCGTTTCTATCCAAAAAAGTCACTAGATAAAGCATGTATCTGTACTATATATTTTTTTAAGAATTTAAATATGGTGATTTCTCTGAAAAAAACTCGATCTAGAAACGTAAATTTCGAATAAGGGGCCCTTAACGGGTCAACACACTAATTTGCATGATTATTTATAGGAAAATTAGGCATATAAAGCGTAATGTTATGAGTCAGTAGTTTAAAATAGTAAGTAAATGTACCTTTTGCTTTTTTTCGTTTAAAACACAGTTGTTTACTTGTTAGTCACTGAAAAAATAATGAGCCTAGTAAAATTACCTTCTAAAATAATGCGATATTCAAAATCACTTTATTGAAATTTACCTTATGTAATGCGCCAAATTTTTACTTGGTCACACTAAAACGGATTTCTTTTTTATTATGTCTCGAAAAAGGTTTTATTCGGTCGTTTGAATTTTAGAATTTTGTTTTTTGAAAGGCAACCTGCATCCATAAATTAATGCGAGTTGGACACATCTCATAAAATCAAGAATCGATTCGCAAAAGACAGAAATAAATTTTAAGGATCAGTTCTTCTGTATTTTGTTTAATTAAAATACGAAAACAAGTTTAATTACATCAAACAGTGATTTTAAGTAATTACTATTATCGATCAGTAATTATACTACTTTGTTTTGTTTATGCTTTAAGTTATATAAAGTAATTTGCAATATTATTGTTAATCAAAAACACTACGTAAGTATATTTCATTATTAAAAAGGTTTATATTGAATGATAACATACTCTTTAAAAACCTTTTTCTCAAAACGTAAAAAAAAAACGATGTACCTAATTCCTTGTTTTGATCAACCCTTTGTTAGTTTGTTTGTATCACAAGTAACACTTAGAGCACTTACTTTTATGATTTTGCACAAAGAAAAATCGAGTTCGTCTTAAATATTATTGTAAACAAAGCCGGCCCCTCGTGTCGTCGACTTTCTAAAGAAAGGAATTCCTCGTTTACGACCAAGTGCTAAATGTTGTAGCCATATACTGCCGTCTTACTTAAGTCCGATCAAAAATGTCAAGCGCGAATCCTTTTTGCAATGAAAAGACTTTTCTGTTTATTTCGTATACCTTAAATTGGTTGCCCTGTTAATCTAGTGGTAAGTGGCCCTGACTTGCCAGGGTACCTTCCTCTTCCATGTCCTAGTCCAACCAGGCTTTTCCGAAATTAGGACTTATGGCAAGACCTTTGGACTTTTACTACAAGAATATGTTTTAGAACATTCAGCGTTCTTTTATTTTATAAATCGAAATAAATTGTTTGAAATAGTCTAAATACGCCTAACCCTGAAAAGATTGAAATAGTTTTGAATGCGCCTATCTCAAAAAATATGAGTATTAAAATTTTGTAAAATATTGTTTTATTTAATAGCCTAAGCTAAGTAGGGTCAACATCTGTTGCTTCTGCAGAAAGCAAAGCGAAAAAAACCGCAAAGCAAAGTTAATTCTCTAAACTAGATGAATATAAGTTATTGAATAGACATCGTTATATTGAAAGGCGCCATTAACATAATTTAAGGATGCTTTCTGATGTAACAAACACACTATTAATAGCGAGATATTAAATTTTCATGTTTATTGATATTTTATAGAAATAACTGTATTATGTAAGTTTATATTGCCTATATTATATAAGAAGAAATTAAATGATATCTGTGTCAAATGAGTGGACTAGGTATAAAACCACAGTTTGGAGAACGAATCAAAGACTCAGATACTGAAATGAAATGAAATCATTTATTCTGTAACTAGGATAATGATAGCACTTTTACATGTCTTAATATTTTCGAGCTCGCTGGATTTGATATTTCCTAACTGACTACCCTGAGAGGAAATGTCGAAACAAACATAATTATAAGATAGCTTTTATTTTGCATCATGTTTGTAGCATTTCCTTTCGGGATAAAAGTAATCAACAATACGAGACACTCAACCCAAACTCAAAATTGTAGTGTCCTTTTATTGCGGAGCTTCTAAGCCCCTTTTCCAGTTTCAGCATCAGA
The DNA here is from genome assembly GCA_941860345.1 of Chrysodeixis includens. NCBI lineage: Eukaryota > Metazoa > Arthropoda > Insecta > Lepidoptera > Noctuidae > Chrysodeixis > Chrysodeixis includens. Next base: position 2,967,596 of record OW796104.1, on the reverse strand, counting down.
ACAACTGCATATCATCATATTATTGCACTGTCACACAATATACCTACATGTCCATCCAAAAAGAGAGACGGGGAAGTAGATTAAAACGTCAAAGATTATAATTTTTTTTTTTTTAAGATTTCAGCGGAGTAAAAATAGTTTGATTACTAATGTTTTTAATGGCAAATCATCCCTAAATATTCATTGACAGACCCAGATTTATTGATTCGTACTAGGTACCTATCTCTCGGTTATAAATTAAATCTATACTAATATTATAAAGAGGTAAGCGTTTGTGAGTTTGTAAGTTTGTATATTTGTAAGTTTGTATATTTGTATGTTTGTCGGCGCTAATCTTCAAAACTACTGAACCGATTTTAAAAATTCTTTCACTGTTAGAAAGCTACATCATTCCGAATTGCCATGAGCTATATGAAATCACCCTACTTCTCTCGGTTATCTTCAAATAAGGATATTAGTTAAGTAAGTCGGAAAAAAATTACCGCTAAATCACTTTTATCGCATACGCTGCCGAAATACTCAAGTATATATGAATACTATGTACTACGAAAATGTAGGGCTCCTATAGACCTACAAAAAAGTTCGCGATGCCCTATATCTATCTTTTAGGGGAAATCCATGATGAGGCTAAACAGATAAAGAAAAATAAAACATGTTTTCTGAGCATGATTTTAGTACTACCATATTAATTCTTACGTCTAAAACTTACTTCAAAAAAAAGGTCATATCATGGAGATAATATTTGTCTTTTACAGTTTATAAATCGGATGAATAGTTTCTGATATATCGTGAAATTAAAAAGTACGCACGAATATTTTTTATACACACGGCACGCGGCTCTCGGGGCGAGTTGCAGTGAGGGGCGCGGGACGAGGTACCGCGATGGAACTTGCGATCGCGCGTACCGAGGTGTTATACCCCGCAATAAAATAGCTTGATTTTTCACTTTGTACTTTCGTTGCACAAGAAAATTTTCGTTGTTTTCATTGTATTTGTTGTTTAAATTGTTCGTTGTCTACTATGTATATAAAACTCAAAGGTGATCTATCAACGCACAGCCCAAACTACTGGACGGATCGGGCTGAAATTTGGCATGCTGGTAGATGTTATGACGTAGGTATCCGCTAAGAAAGGATTTTTATAAATTCTACCCCCAAGGGGATAAAATAGGGGGATGAAGTTTTGTATGAAACTTTGTTAAAATTAAACCCATCGACCTGAGAATTTGCATGCATATAGGTACTATGACGTAGGCATCCGCTAAGAAAGGATTTTGATAAATTCCACCCATAAGGGGATGAAATAGTTTATATAAATCTTCTTAGATTTTTGACTTGCCATGACAAGTCTCAGGGGCAAAGTCTCAAATTTGCGGGTCTCAAACTTGAGAGAACATTGCTTCTCTCATGGGCAGTTTTATGTTGCTTGCTCACGAGTAAGTTCTCCCAGTAGCTTGATAGTTTTAGCGCCAAATGACAAATTAGTTAAGAATATTGTGTACAAAGAAGTTTTGTAGGCCCTAATTTTTTACACTAACTTGCTAAACAATTATACTTCTTAACGCGTGCGAAGCCGCGGGCAAAAGCTAGTTCGTTAATAAATAGCGTAGTAGTATAGTTAAAGCGATATGAAAAACTGATTGAGGAAACCCAAACGTCATGAGCCGTCGGTAACCTAATATTAAAATCTGTTTTTTGCTTTGAATTAAGTCATCCCAATAAGGCAGCTTTTTTTTTAATAAAACACCATTAATATTACCATATATATTATTATAATGGGGCTTGATGAAGGCGTTGAGCTGAATTTTCTGTTATAAAATTCAGCTCAACGCCTATAAAAACAATTCAAAATTGCTAGTGTTAAGTAAAGTACTTATGTTTATCTTTGATGCTGTAAGCAAACGCACCTACAGCTTGTTGTAGTACCGAGTTAAACGGTAGAACAGATCATCACAGATCGAAATAATGAAACGAATAGATTACACCTTATAGAGTTTGTGTCAAAAACGTTCTCAAGTTGCAGCTAACCTATTAAGTTTATGTGAACGCCGTTTTTACGATTGAGCTAATTTCATAGCTAAATGGTAGCCGACTTAAGATGAGGTACGCAACACTATCTGTTGTAACAAGACCAGCCTAATTTATGTAAATACATGCTAGTTCCGTACCGCTGGCTGCAAACAATGGCACTTCCTGATCTAAGTGTTTTCAAAATGCGTACGCGCAACTGTGGTTTAGCGATAAATGATCGCCTGAGATTGGTTCGATGCTATCTATTTGGAGCGCTGTCTAGACAATCAGTTTTGTAGAATGTTGGTTATAGAAACTCTTTTATAACTAGATACAAAGTAGTCTGCGACTTGGAAGCTGTGATAGCTTAGTGGCAAGACCGTAGGACTGCCAAGTTAGAGGTCTTGAGTTCGATCCTCACGGCGCGCACCGACTTTTCGAATGTTGTGTGCGTTTATGAAATAAATATCACAGCTTCCGTGTTTCGGAAGGCACGTAAAAATGTGGGTCCTGCGCCTGATCTCTCTCCGGTCGTGTCGGATTGCCGTCCCATCGGGCTATGAGAGTAAAAGGAATAGAGAGTGCACCTGTGTTTGCGCACACGCTTGTGCACTATAATATGTCCTGCGTAGCTGGCTGGTGTCATAGTAACACTAGCCGCCGTTGCCGAAATCGGTCCGGACCGCTATTATTAGTCTGCGACTCCACCCGTGTATACTTTTCGGTAGGTTGACCGATGAATGATCTAGATTACTTTAAAATATGATGGTTCTCAAATCTTTTTGGTATAATCATAACCAGACAAATTTTATCAAACATCCCAGGTTATTCCGTACGCCTGTTGAACTACCTTTTAAAGTAGACTCTTGCAATCTTCAAATGGAATAAGGAAAAGCTATAAAAATTACTATTCTCTTCAATGTTATCAATTCAGTAACAAGGCATATTGACAGTTGTCGGTTAAAGTACGCTTAAGAAGCGACATCCGAGAGTCAAAGGTTCATTAAACATTTTCAATATTTTTTGTGGTTCTTCGTACATAAACTTACATTGGTACTAAAATATGCTGGTTCGACTTGTATCTTCATAACTTTCAAAATTAAAAAAGGAATGGCAAGATAGAAAGGCAAGGCATGGATAGAAATAAAAAAAAATTAACTGTCTTTTATATTTATTTTGTCAGTCTCAAAGCCATATTTGGGCAGACGCCTATTCAAAAATTCAATTGTATTTTTAGAATAAAATGATTAATTAACATTTATTAAGCCAACGAAAATTCGCTCTCTCAAAAGTGAGATTGCATTCCTACGGATACAAAAACCGTTTTTTGAAAGCTGGCCACACCTTGGAAGTCTTTCGACAAGACATCGTAACACCTTCCTTTGAATCGAATATCGAATACATAAGTTGATGTGTTGTTGTTTTAAGTCCTTAAATGTTATTCGATACAAATGGAAAAAATATGCTGTTAAGATGCCCTTTTCAAAATACAAAATTGCACTGACATTTGTGTTTCCCGAGATATTCTTACTGAATACGAAATACAAAGATTGTTAAAGGGGAAATTGTCAATCTACTCGAACAAGAGTATGACCCTCTTGTTCGAATATTGATAAGAGCTGAGTTAAGAGTAAGAGACATAATCCTGTAAGATAATGTCTGCCTGGATTTATTTTCAATCGTATGTACCTATGTATCGTTTATGTAGTTACTTAGTTTAAGAAAATGAATGTTGATTAGTTACGCTAACTCGAGAACGACTGGACCAATTTGGTTAATATCGGTTTTGAAATATTTTTGCAACTTCAGGGAAAGTTTTAAGCGCAATACCTAGTTTTTATTATTTTTGTGGAACGGAGAACTGGTACAACTTATCTTGTTTCATTATTATCCAGAATTTACTAGCTTTAAACATTTCCCAGTTTCATTGCCCGTCCTATATAAACAATCCGCAAGCTCAAACATTACCCTTGAAAGCATTTCATTGTTTCAGATGTGCAAAGAAAGCGTGTGGATCGTCGCATGCGCAGCTTTACGTTATAACCGCGCCGGTACTCACGCGCGCGACACAACAACACGCCCGGCCGGTGCGCGCGCACGTAACCTCGCACCGACGAGTTCGCGCCAATTTACCTGTCACTTATGTAAACAAATTTATATTTTTTAATTTTTAACAGTGTTTACAATTAAAAAAAAAAATTTACTGGCCGAATTGAAAAATCGCAGGAGGTTTTATACCTCCTTTTTTAAGTTTATATTTTTCAGTCGGTCGGTTTAAAAATGCGTCTAGTGGTGTTTTTCTGTGTGTCAGTGTGTGTGGTGGTTGGACAAGATTTGAATGACATGGTGAATATGCCGAAGTACGATCAGAGATATGATTATCTGGACGTTGACGCGATCTTCACGAATAAGAGACTAGTCAGGAATTATGTGGATTGTTTGATCAATGCGCAGCGGTGCACGCCTGAAGGAAAAGCTTTGAAAAGTAAGTGGTTTTTAATAATTAAAACAAAATATACAAACAATTATTTTGTTAGAAATCAAACTTGACAGTTTCTAAAATCATTATTTTTAATTATATTATTGCAGTATGTTTTATTTATCAAATGACTCACTAACGTTACCATGTTTTATAATCCACATAACAATGAAAACAACTTAAGAAAATTTTACATTAATAATAATTATGCAACGAAACGAAAGGTCAATGAATTTAATACAAATCACACTATAAAGTAAAATAACAGAACTACAAGGTTAATAGCAGATAATTTAAGATTAATAAAACTGAAGGCCATCATATTTGTAAGCAACTAGAAAAACATAATTGTAAAGTGGATAGATTATAATTATTTAGAGCAATGTTTAAGCTGTATAATTACTGATTACAACGTAATTAAATTAGCGCCTATTATTTATTTTTTCACTGCCAAAGGCACCAAGAAAACTTCTTAAGAAACAACGTAACTAATGGTAGACGTACCTATGTTCCATTATTACTTAATAAACGAATAGTTCAGAGGCATTCATTAATACATTTTTTTTTCTTCTCTAGTCGGTTGCAAAGCTACGAGTATACCTACTGTTGTCAGCTTAAAAAGAAATACTCACGCTTTAAGAATATTTAATCCGTGTGTCGCTGAGGCTTTCACAGACATTCACTTCACATGCACAATGACATCCAGACTACCAAAACAATAATTTGAGGATCGCACCAATTCTTGTCCTAAGCGGGGATCGAACCTGCGACTCGTTGTGCTCAGAGATAATTGGCGTGATGACCTTTACTACTCGGGTGTCCATGCAGTTGACAAGCACGCGCTCTTGGCCCGTAGACAAGGTGTATTTTTCCGCCCTTTTTTTGTCTAACCCAGTGGAAATCCTTATGAAGTATCCGCCGTCGGGAGGTCGACAGGGGTGGGGGCGTGTCGGACTCTTAGGAAGGGGAGTCATTTTTTTTTACACCAAAAAACCAATACCAAAATTCTTACCACAATCTCTCAAAGGACATGCTGCGCCGACCCCAAATAATAATACCTAATTGGGATAAGGGCAGCGGAATGATGATGATGAATCTTTCAAAGTGAGTTTAGTTAGTGGAAGCGAAACGGCTGGACCTCAGTATATTTACAAAGGTCAATTGTTTAGATAAATGACTAATGATAATAAACGATATAATCGTGTTTACTTGTTAACATTTACTGTATGTAGCGAGGTATAAAGATGATTGTTGCATACATCCTAGGTATATTGTATCATTAAATTTCTATACTAATGTTACAGTCATATTGTGTTAAGAAAAATATGACTTAGTTCTTTATAGAGACGATACTTATTGTCCTATGCAGAGTTTCTGTACTTAGAAACTTACTTACTTATAAAGAAACAAATAAATAAAAGAAAGTGACTACTGATGTGTTCAAACAGACTCCCATCATATTTTAATTCCTGAAAAGTATCTCTACTTTTAAGACACGCAAATAAACAACTATTTCCAAAGAATAAGCTTCTATTTTGGAAAAAATAGGCTATCCCATTTAAATGTTTTGCTTGTTTTACCTATAAAACATGACAGGGACCTGTCTAAAACGTGTAGTTTTAGCAAATAAATAATATTTGACTGCAGACATTGTTGTCAATTCAAGTTATACACAAAACGACCGCTTAACTCCATTGCCTACAGACCAAGCACAGCAACACGAATCTATAATTAATAGAAATGCAATTTTTGTGCAATGAAGCGAGTCAAACTGGCGCACACACTTCTTATTATACATTTCTACTGAGTTTAGCAACTCGCGTGGGAAGACAGCTATCCTAACACTCTTTTCTTAACTTGCAGTTATTCTGTAATAGAAAGACAGCGTGCTGGCTAGTTTGTTGCGCCGTTTCTTCTCCCGTAGTGAGAGCACTGGAAGCGGTGAAGGGTGGGCGATGTCCATATTGTACCATTTGTACCATTTTGACGTTAAAAAAGTGCCACATTGTAGCCTAAACTTTATTTTTATTTTTAAGTAACTGACATTTTTTTATGGCCAGTACGAGTTACTCGTTGTAAACAAAATCATAACCCACCTTTTTGCTTCGGGTAGTCGGGTAAAAGGAATGTTGCTATCATTCCTTTTACCCAACTAGGGCGAAGCAAAAAGGTGGGTTATGATTTTGTTTCTTAATCAAAAAAACTATTTTACCTACTCGTCAGTGAATGTTTTAGAACAATAAAACATTACGGGATATCCTTTCTGATAGCATCTGAAATGTGATTCACCAAAAAACATGCAAAAACCTTGTTTCGTGTAATTTAATTTAAGTTAATTAATTATTAGGTTATATTTTTTCAAAAACGTTTTCTTCTACGTTGATATTTGACTGCTTCGTAACATACAAAACAGTTACCTACTTATATCTCTTCTTTCCATCGGCATCGTGACCTATCGCCATAGTGGAAGCGAGGCCGCTCTTGCAAAGTAGAGCGCCATCCCTCTTACACAATGTCCTGTTTCAAGAGCTCATAATACAGCCACAGATTTCACCTTTAACATATGTTATAGAGTTTTTGCGTAACTCCATAATCTCACGGTGTCACTTTTGCGATAAAAAATGAAAGTTTTGCTGGAATCCGTGTTACGAATTAATTCTTGACACGTGCGGATTTGTCACTAATATTTATGTAGGTATGCGTATAACGATTTATTAGGAAATATTAGATGTTTTTGTCATAATTTATACTCATATGTTTCCTTTGTGTTACTTAAAGAGCGAGTTTTATATGTATTATACATGCGTACATCAGTATTTTACCCGTGCGGGGTGGGTCGCTTGTAACAGATACATACATTGGAAAGTCCTGAAGGAAAACAAAAGTTTAATGTCAGTGTCAGATTACGTGCCTTCCACCTTTTCAGAAATAACAGATACCTATTTATTTACATTGAAATTCATGGGTGACAAGGAGTTGCCTCGACAAATGTGCATATAAATACGCATTTGGCGCACTTAAACATAACGTTTTAAAGGGCTAAGCATATTTAGGGACAGACAGACGCAGGAAGCGACATTGTTTTATATTATGGTGTAAAGATGCAAGCAAAACAGTGTAATTATGTTCCACTTGGGTTTATGACTTATTTACGTATTAATTGTTAATGGGGCATCTCTTCTCATTATCCTAGCGTTTATAATTGTCTAAACATATGTATAAAGTTTCCACTGTTAATTAAAGTCATTAATTATTACTGATTAGTTCAGGGGAAACATATTATGTAAGTATATGCGTACGTAGGTAGCTTACGCGTATGACATTAATTAATATTGTATAGATGTGTTGATAGACATAAATACTAATAAATGTTACACTTGTCTTATATTGCAAAGCGGTAAGATTGGAAGTAGGTATGTAGGTATTTATTACTTCTTCCAACTTTATTTATTATTTAAAGGTAGGTACACAAACAGCATATACATTACACATTACCAATGTACAGGTACACACAACATTTAAAATAACATAGCAATTATCTTAGATCTTCATAAAAAAAAATACAAAACAATAACAAAAACCTTGATAAAATTAGGTTTTGACTTATAGAGTTTGGAATTTGGCAGCCCTATCGCTGTTAGGTACAACACGACTGTAGGTTTGGAAAATGGAGGATTTAAACTACTGTATGTATTTATACTGTGGTACTACATATCTTACAAACCCATTATTTTTGTTAATACGTTAATCCACGCTATCTGCCCATCACGAATATTTCGTAACGGTATGTTCTTTCTAATGTTAGCTTACGAAATAACTAGACATTCACTGAAACAGCTTAAAATAAGTAGGTACAAACCGAAATTTTCGTTGTTTGTTAATTGTATTTTATTGTTTCAATTGATAAAGAAGTTCATACAATTTTTGTACAACAAGTTTTGTAACCACTGGCCGTTAAGTAATGTTAAAAGAAATAAAAGCATTTTACACTTCCTTTCATTCGACTACATGTGAATAAGGATTTATAAAATAAATTAAGTATAAACTGCCCTAGATGTTTTCGATTAAGTTGCGCATCTAAAGCATAATTTTAATATACATAAGTACATTGTGTGTTCTATAAAGTTCAACTAACTTTGCGAAGCCGAAAAAATCTTTTAGGAATATCTTAAATTTTCAAAGGTAGGTACTAAAAATTTTGTCACTTGTTTAAATTCGTTAGGCATTTAAGACCTCACCGGCCTGTTTTCTGCCGACTTCAAAAAGGAGAAGGTTCTCAAGACATCGTTAACTTTGTTTTTTTTGTGTCGATGGTTCAATCATCAGTAGGTATGGTAATGTGCAGGAAATATAGTGTCAACCCATCTTTTGACGTTTTTATAACATTAGATGCGTAAATAAATTACATACGATTTATGCAAATTGTTGCAGGTGTCCTCCTAGTCATATCGCAAACATTTCGCATAAAATTATTCAAACGAAAACAAATTATAAATTACGTTGAATAATGATATGCGTGTTACGTCACTGTATGTAGGTAAATCGTGAAATAATTTGTGTTAAGGTAAACGTTTACATTAACTTAGATTAACTCTATAATCGGGGATTGGAAAAGAATAAAAACACAAGCTTCGACTTCTCGACATACCAGTAAAAAAGTATTTTGTGATATTTTATAACCTAATGTACAGTTTTGCATAAATAAAAAAAAAACATATTTTTGACCTTTGACCGACAATGAATAAGTTTTTTTCTATGTATACAGAGGAATGATGGGGATCTTTGAATTTTTTTTCATAATTTTCAGAGGAATGATGGGGATCTTTGAAATTTTCTTTATTCTTACATTTTAAACGATCTAACTAATTTTCAAATGATTGTGAATTTATACGACACTAGCGACCCGCCCCGGCTTCGCAAGGGTGCAATGCTGATATACTAAATACGCTACAGAAAAACTGTGAACGTTGTTTATAAAAAAACATAGCGGCATATAAAAACATTTATAGGCACGCTGCCGCCGCGCCGCGTCGCCGTAAACGCTACGTTCCGCAATTTTTAAATCTGTACATCTTCAAAAATATTGATTTAAATCAGATGCTGTAAAAGGCCAAATAGATCTATATTAAATCAACAATGTATTTAAGGTATTTAATTGGATAAGGATTAATGCTGTATTGGTTAAAATCGCTTCGAATATTAGTCAGTATTTGTCGTAAAAAGTAAATGACAAAAAAATGTTATTGTGGGATATCCATAAGAGATAGACATATACCATCGCGGAGTTTTCTGTAGACCTTTTCATTGTGTACAATACTTAGTACATTATTTTGATAAATCTCGTAGGATTCAGCCTGCGTTTGCAATGTAAGCGGAAAAAATGTAATTATTTGCGACATCACATTAGAAACCTCAAAAATAACAGTATTTGTCCACTATTTAATGGATGATATTATACGTAAAAACCTTCCTCATGAGTTACTCTATCTATTAAAAAAAACCGCATCAAAATCCGTTGCGTAGTTTTAAAGATTTGAGCGTTCATAGGGACATACAACATGACACATGACAGAAAAAGCGACTTTGTTTTATACTATGTAGTGAAGTTAAACACCTGTACGTATTTACACTGTGGTATAACTATAGTTAGGTATAATGTAAAATGCTTATACCGTTGTACTTCAAAGGGCCGTCCATTATAGTCGCACTGCACGGCCGAGACCCTATTAACTCCCTTCACCGATACAACGCTGACTTAGACCTTTTATACGCCTCAAACGACTGCTAAAGACTATTATATGCATAATGTGAGAAAGTAATACCTACATCTTTTAAGTTAATGGAAATTAATAGGGACCTTACACAGTTTAATCACAATATAATTATTATTTTGGTCGTAAACTTGATATTGATGTCGAAAAGCAACAAAGAAGTTAATTGCTGAAACTTAGGTGTCTTTGTGCATGTAAATTATTTGACAGTGAAACCCCCCGTGATACAAATGATGAAATTTCGTAGTAGGTACGGGAGTCGTTTTTTGTTTAAAAACTAAATTGTATCATTAAGTATAGTGTAATACGTTAATTTAGGCCCTAAAATTGACTTTGATCTTGAAATGTCAGAAAAAATCGCACTACAACAAAGCCTCTAACTTAACAATTTATTTACACACACCTGAAGCTAATGTTGTAAGTCATAGAAAACCAAAAAAGTAATGATTACCAGTTATAGTTTTTTTTTAACTTAAACCGGATCGATACATTGATTGACTACAAAATGGCCTCTTTAATTTGTATGTACAAGTTTACATTCAAATTAAAGTGATACTAGACATACACCGTGTAACATAATTAACGCACATCCTGAAACTACTTTGTTCAGAATCGATAACAGAATCCATTTCATTAATAAAAATAAATATTTTTTTTTACCAAAAAAATATTTAGAAATAATTAAATTGTAGACACTATTTTCATAAAGCACTCGAAGTAAACGAAAATGAGCCTTAAGTCGATGCAATCTATATATATAAAACTCTTCCGTTACTGACTGACTGACTGACTGACTGACTGATCGACAACGCACAGCCGAAACTACTGGTCGTAGAAAGCTGAAATTTGGTATGTAGGTTCCTTGAGATATGTAGGGGTGCACTAAGAAAGGATTTTTGGAAATTCAACCCCTAAGGGGGTAAAAAGGGGTCATAACGTTTCTATGAAAAATCTTATTCCTTGGGTTTATAAACTTGAAACTTAGCACAAACACGTATATGGTCAAGTAAATAAGTTTGGCATTATAATTTTTTTCAAACTACCCTCCAATCGTGATTTAGGGGGTTGCGATTGGGTGACTGATTGACTTTCGCGCAGCCATAACCGCTCGGTGTAGGAGTCTAATATTTTGAACAAAGCTTCCTTTATTGACGAAAGTGAGCATTAAAAAAAGATTTTTGGAAATTGTACCCCCAAGGGGGCGAAAAGGGGTAAAAACGTTTCTATGAAAAATGTTATTCCTTAGGTTTTTAAACTTGAAAATTGGCTCGAAAACGTACATAGGCAAGTAAATAAGTTTGGTAATGTAAGTTTTTCCTCCAAACTACCCTCCAATAGTGATTTCGCGGGTGTGATTTGGTGATTGATTGATTAACGCACAGCCGAAACCTCTCGGTATAGAAGTCTGATATTTTGAACAAGGCTTCCTTTAGTAACACAATTGACCGCTAAGAAGGGATTTTTGGAGTAGCAAGCCCTTAGGTAGCGGGCGGGGGGGGGGGGGGAGGGGAGGAGATCAACTGATACTTTGAATTTTTCTACACGACGTTTTTTTCTCGCTTTACTTTTTGTTACATAACGTAATCGACAAACTCCAAAACTACTTATCGTTTTCAAATATTCACCATTAGAAAGCTACATCATCCATGAGTAACTCAAGCTGTATAATATAATTCAAATTCTAACAATTTTTTAGCCTATGAAAGAAAGTCATGTCGAGATCATTAAAATACGCCACAATCCCAAATTACACGTGGGCGAAGCCGCGAGCGGAAAGCTAGTAAGGCTATAAGGCTATAGGCTATAAGTAACGTATTGAGCAATAGGGCGCCCACGCGTTTTGCCAATTATTTGTACAAATTATTCTGACAATATGTAATAAAAACAAATATCTAAGAAAATGATAAAAATGTTTCAATACATTAATTGTGGATAAAAAAGGATATTCTTTTTGGGGTGTCTGTGGATGTGCGTTATTTCCGTTACACGTTGTATAATATACAAGTTACAAAGTTACTATACAAGAATCATTTAAACATTGTTTGCGAGCATGTTGAAACTTAATTAGCTACATTATTTTAAAAGGGTTCCTCGGGGCGATGCTGCGTACAAAGTTGCATTACAGCAAAACATCCTTTTTTCTTTAAGCTTACGGCTAATAGTTAGGACTTAATGGACTGGAGATGGAATGGAGAATGGACATGCCTTTGAAGACGCCAACTCAAAAGCAAAAGGGGTAAAACGTCTTATAAATAAATAGAGAAATTAAAACGGATAGCCGAGTGTTATAGATCGCCATGCCAATTACCACTGTGCCCGACGTGTCCCGGGTTCGACTCCACTTAGGACAAGAAATTGTGCGTTCCACAAATGCATTTTCTGAATCTGGATGTGTTTGTGCGTGTGAATTGAATACTGCTCAACCCTTTGCATTTCATTAGTGCAGGAGTAATTAGTAGTGAAAGGAAGATATTGATAAAAGAAAAATAGAGTTCGTTCCTCACAGATGCGATCACCTTGTTGTGTATTATTGCTTGATACATTAATGATAGACTTCCGATTAAGACCTGTACGGTAATTTACCCGAGTTATGCTGTAAACTACTGCAACTGAACATTTAATGAAGGTTTTAATTGATACACTATTACGACGTTATTGGATACAATTGATGAAGTTAACCCTAAAAATACGGCCTATGATCCCGTTAAAACCAACCAACCAACAGTCTAGTGGTTTGTGGCCCTGACTGGTATACCAGAGGTTATAGGTTCGATCCCCACCCAGGACAAATGTTTATGTGATGAGCACGATCATTTGTACTGTGTCTGGGTGAAATTTAGTCTACTACCACTATTAAGTTGTCTTCATCATAAGATGGCCCTTATGATAAAGACAACTTCGATTTTTTAAAGTCCAAGAAGGTTACATTAATTCATGTTATTTCTTTTTACTCGACTGTTTTAAACTGGTTGTTACTGAGAAGCTGATAATACTTCGTTAAATACAAATAAGAGTACAAAAAATATTAGCACCAACTATACACGCTCAAAATCTTTAAGGTATATAAACTTGTTGTAATGACTTCCGTGAGAGATTCGTTTAAGTGTGGGATGCTGGCCGAGAACATGATTAATACGAAAATTACACCTACTTTACGCCAGTAACACGCAAACTATGGAAATTAACATCAACGCTTATTTGAAATTGTTATAACTAAACTGCCAACCGAACTAAAGAACTTTTGAAAGAATAATAACTTTTTTATAAATATGTCCTGTCTGAGATTCCGCTACTGGGCAAAGACCTCCCCGTTTTCTTCCAAACCTTTTTTATCTTTTGCTATTTCTGGCATCTTGCAAAGGATTAATTAGGATGCCATAAAACCAAGTCAAACAATTTACAGTGAGTTATTGTTTGATGTTTAAACAAAAGCCTATTGATAAACTACCATTGGGTATATTGTGACAAAAAAAATAAATAAATACTCATACTCAGCAAATAATGTGAGTAAAATATCCAAAAATCTTCAAAAGATTAGAACTTAAGTAAAAAAAAAAGCTTATAGTATAAATAGTGCCTTTATTGCTAATTTGACTGATATTTTGCGTTTATTGGTGCCCAACCAACATGTGTACATAATATATTATGTATACTTGTAGGTTTGTATAGAATATACCTCGTAACAAATTAACCTACTTCAAAGACATGCACCTTTGTTTAATGACATAAACACTAGCATTCTTCTGGCTACAATAAATTATCGATTAGGTCTGCTTTAACTTGTAATAGAACTCAACGATCCGTGGTAGATTTATGAAGACATTATTTACAGATGAGTGTGATTACATCTAATGCTTTGACGATACCTAACAAAGTCTTTACTTAAAAGTTAAGTAACACGAATTCGAAATTCAAAGTCCTTCACCTTTTTAATGTCAGTTAAAAAAAAATAAGCCACAAAAGACAATAATACATACATTTGACAAAACATAACTTTCCGAACGAAGGTCTTATAGAATTACATATGGGAGCGTTGCGAAAGGTCCCTTTGTTAGTCAATACGCAAAATCACATTTAGTTGGAATCGTGACTCGAAACTAAACAATCTTTGTCTTTAATTAGGTTACATCTTTGCAGCAATTGTTTTGCTTATAATTATGTTTATTTAGGCAAATTGTTTAAAATCCAGTAATGCTGTTTTCGATTTTGATGTAGCCCCCTTTAGGAACATAATATTTAGGAAGATACAGCGAACATAGTCAGTACATACATAGTATAAAACAAAGTCACTATCGCTGTCTGTCTGTATGTCCGCTTAAATCTTTAAAAGTAAGCAACGGATTTTGAAGCGGTTTTTTTTAATAGATAGAGTGATTCAAGAGGAAGTTTTATACGTATATTAATACATCAGCATCTAACCCATGAGAAGCTGGGGTGGATCGCTACTTACTATATAATATGAATATTAAGGTAAGTCTATATAAAATTATGTAAATACCCATATGCTGGTGCTTAACAAATCCAATTATTTATCTGAAGTAGGTACTTTATCTAAAAGGTACATAATTATCCCACATTCGGAACAGTGGCAAAAAAGTAAAGCAAATAAAGTAATTAAATTATATTATACAACGTTGATAAAAGCGAGAGGCATTAAATGAAACCACATATTCTGTATATCATTATAAGGCTACACAACAAAAATCAAATCAATGTAAGCAATATTTTTATAATAACTTTCGTGAGGATGATTCATACTTAAAACGTTATAACGGTTTACTCGCGCGTATTTATCGGGATAGCCCGACTAGTTTCGGACCCAACCGGAGCCAACTAGATAACTATGCCTATAAAACTTAGTCACCTAATCAGGAAGATACAGCATGTTCAAACTAAAAAAAAACTAAAAAAATAACCTGTGACTAAACTATTGCTTACATTGATTTGATTTTTGTTGTGTAGCCTTATAATGATATACAGAATATGTGGTTTCATTTAATGCCTCTCGCTTTTATCAACGTTGTATAGTATAAACAGCATTCAAATAAACTAAGGATTGTTTCGTATTACTCGCAATTTACTTGTTTAACGATATTTCATATTCGACCTTGGTTAAAAATAAACCACAAACATCGCTGTAATTATCAATTAAGACGCAAACTATGTAATCGATTTAAACCGTCTAAAAATAACAACTAAAGACGGTATACCTTACAATAACAACAAAAAAAAACGTAATACCGGAATTTTTATTTTGTTGGATCCATTTTTAAATCATTGCATACGTGACAAACATAGTAAGACTGTTCTAAATTCAACTTCCGAATGTTTTGAATAAAAATATTTTGCCTCTTGCAAAAGGTCAAAGCCCTGTTTTTTATTCTTAATTTTATTACTGGTCTATTATGTCTGTCTGATTATGCTTAATTCATTAATTTATTTATTTTATTATTCAACACAAGCTTTTTGTTAAAATGTGTTTTTTTTTTTTTATAAATGGTATTTATGTATTAGTATAGAGTAAAAATAAGGTATTAATTGTAAGTATGTACAGGCGGAATGTTGTTGTGTAAAAGTAAAAAAAAAAATACGAAATGGAACGTTCGAGGTTGGCGGGAAAAAACTTAATTGGTTTTCGTAAGGATACAGAAAAACAGGTCTAACTACAAAACAGATTTTAAGCATATTATCCTTGAAGACATTTTCAATAAGCCGAAGGAAATAGCAAACTTATTTTTAACTTAATACATTTTTACCATATTAAAATATCAAGGACGCCGTACAACGTAAGAATAACAAACTTTAACTTTTAAGAATAACAAAAATACGTAGATTGTTTTTTTTATCAGGTTGTATTTAAAAAACATGCTGTAACGGCATCAACATACCTTTTCAGTGCGCATTATTTTAATTATGCTATGCCTACCACCATCTAAATGAATTTTAAATACTTATTATTACAAATGTGGAAAAGAGGCACCGGTCTACGCCGCCGCGCCGGGTAGTGCGTTGTCCTTCTTACACAACTGCAATAGACTACAATAGACTTTTAGAGATGGCGGTAAACCATGTGAAATACTCATGGTGTACGAAAAAAAGATTCTAGTCTTTTCAATATCCTCCGGACTATTACCTACGTGTTTTTTTTCCTATATCGAGAACTAAAAAAACATCTCATAGCAACTTAATAGTCCTGAACTAATTTTATTGCCATAAATTGGTAGAAATTAATAGGTATGTTTATAGGAATTCCCTCTCGTCCGTCCATATTTAACCAGTTATTACGCTTGTTAGAACTAAACAAAAAACAAAATACGTTATCCTGAACTATTTTTGCCTATAATGGAAAATCCCCATGAGCGCCGGAGGGTAAACAGAATAATTATTATACGTTGCCTTAAAAAAATCGCCATAGGAATTCTAAAAGTAAGATATTTGCAATTGTGCAAATGAGACGCCGCTTTATCCAATGTACGCTGTTAGCGTGGCTGAATTCTGGTCCAATAAAATATACCTAATATTATAGTCGTAAAACGACATGCTAAAAAGAAGAGTCACTGCAGACTTTCCACTGATAGTCGAGTGGTATTATTAGGTCACTACGCCAATTACCACTGTACAAGACCTGTCGCGGGTTCGATCCCCGCGTAGGACAATAATTTGTGCGATCCACAAAGGCTTGTTCCGAGTCTGGGTGTCTTTGTGGATGTAAATTAACTGTGGAAACCCCCCCCCCCCCCCCCGCGATACAAAGATAAAATTCGTAAGTACAGGATTCATAAAAAAGTCTCAATATAGGTGGATGGTCAGCCATTTGTGTACGTTTTAAAGCTGAAAACAAACCAATATTTTTTTGTAAAGCCGTCAAAAATACATAATGTAACTCGCCTTGTACAAATTGTAGTGAATTTCATACAAACATATTCTCTTCAATTTTTGCGGTTTACAACTAAAATTAGTTACGACTTCCTTTAGTTTATGCCGGTCTAAGATAATTAAGTTTTAAGGTCATAGGTGCAGTAAAATGTTACTAGATGACCAAATAATGACCAAAGTCTGCGGATAAAACAGAAAGATTTCTATCTTTTTTTTGTAACCTGGTGGAAATCCTCATGGACTGCCGTCAGGGGTTTGAAAATGGGGTGTGCCAGACTTTTACCGGTTAAAACCACTGGAGCGTCCTCATCTGCCCATGGCCGTGGGTACGGAGTTTTAGTTTCGCATTCACCGCGCCCCCGGCAGGCTCTTTCTTTTCCTAGTCAAATAGAATGCGCCTACGAATCTAGATAACCACAAACGCATCTTAAATGTACATTGATACAGTATAATATATGAAATGTGATAGAATTTGAGAACAGTCGCCCCATTCATATGAACGTGGGCGCTCAGCTACTTTACTTAACCTACATAAAATTAATGTCACATGAGTCGTACAGTACCGTTTGTTAGAAAAATAAAACACCATTGATACTGAGTCGTACAAGTTTAGAAAAATATTTCTCTAAACAAAATTTTATTCTACTTCACTTTTATTTATTCACTAATCGAAAGGTATGATAAGTACCGTATTGTCATGTAACACGCCGATCAAAAGGAAGTTTCGTAAAGTGAAATCGTCCATGTCCCCATGACATGTGATGAAGCACAGTTTGCTACCGAGCGCGGTCGACATTAATACTGAGTATACTGACACTGTCACAAATACCATTGTTGTGACAAGCCTTGATATGTACACATATATTGGGTACCTATATCAAGTCTTTCTATGATAGCTTTTGTAGAGAGATTTTTTATTAGGTTAACGTTGAAGCATAGTTCCATGCGCGCAAATTAGGTCCAGTCTTTATCCTTAACAGAAGTCGGCATAAAAACAAAACACATTGCTTATTATCAATGTGTTTTGTTTTGCCAAAAAGGTATATGCCCTGCTCATTTCAACTCTTGGAGTATCTCTTTGGTAAACTTTTTCAGCTGTTGCATTTTTAGATGTCAATAACAATCTGAAATGGGTCTCCTTCATATTATCGGGTATTAAAAACCTTTTAGTATATTAACCTAGTTTGTAAATTTTTCACACGATTCAGCAATTGCAAAAACAGTTCTATTCGGACATGCGATCTAGTTTAGATACCGTTTAGATTAACGCCTTCCAAAATTGTTTCCGCTAGTAAACAGCCTTTGTTTACTTAGATGTTAACACGGTGACCGACGACCGTTGCCTGACATAGTTGTGCGTAAGGTCGTCCATTGCGCATGCGCGTCACGCTGCCCGATCATTGGAGCCGATCATTGATCGCAGGCGCAATGTCTAACGTGTTAGAGTAGGGCTGATAGAAATAATACTATTGGTACTTAAATGATATAACGGTTTACTCACACATATTTATCGGGATAGCCGGCTAGTTTTGAACCCAACCGGAGTCCTTAATCATGAGCTGACGCGGCGGCGGGGTCGCAAGTCGAACCCTCGACTCGAATTTATCGGGATAGTCGGGCTATCCCTTATATCAATTAAGTTTGAATCATCCTCACGAAAGATATTATAAAAATAGTGTCGGTAGTTTTCTGTCATTTTCTCGCATGGTGCCTGTAAGAAAAGGAACTGTTGGATATTCAGCCGGCACATCCCTCCTTCAATCCGATGGGTAAATAGAGTATATAGGGTTTGCCGGTTAAAAAGAATTGATAGAAACTATCACGGGAAATAGTTTATTGTGATAAAAATTGCGCGAATGGCAAGACTGCTCTTCTTGGATATCTCAGGACTATGGATATCGTTCTGGAGTCAATAACATATCTATCAAAAAGGTTATAATAAAGTCTTACTTCATGAATGCTTAATTGAACCGTACAAGGTCATGCCCAACAGATGAATAGAATACTGCGGTGACTAATTATCCACTTACATCACAGTAGCAAAAAATATGCTCTAACGACGATCTACATACTCGTACATGTTACAGTAATTGATCACCTTGAGACATCGGCCATATCGGGTAAGATTTGTATACCTGTTTAATAATACAATACTATTTTCTGTTACGCGGTGGATCTAATATTATTTAGGTGTGAATCTGCGTGTATCACTTTCTTTTGAGAGTTTATTACTTGAAATAGTACAACTAGAATCCTTAAAGTTTAATATTAGAATGTTTATTTTATTGGACATAGCATCTCCTTGTTATTTAGAACGGAAAAGTTCATTTCAAAGTTAGTTATTTCATTTAGACATCAGTTTTAAGAACAGCGAAAACTGGAGAAAGCATGTCCACTTACGTTTATCTATATTTAACTTATTCATGTCCTAAAAGCACTTACTTTCCAAGATCACAATCCAGGCCTTCTGGCACGTATTCCAAGAGAAAGTTTAACACGTTGTAGTCCATTTTCCACTTACAATAAAGCGTTGGAAAGTTGATCCTGTTGGCGAACTACCAAAGTATACGGAAGTGGAGTATTGTACGGTTTGTTTATAAGCAAAATACCTCCTACCACGTTCACCACATCTTAAAGTGATATTATTATTGCATTACATCTTATTATTGCAGATGTGGAAGAAGGAGATATGTTGTGTAGTTTGTGCTATCTATGCAATAGTGTCTGTGTGTGTATGCTGTGGGTTGACGTGCTTCCGCGATAGCAATAAAAATTTAAAAGATGGTAAAAGGCGCGGAGAACTTTTCCAAATTTATTAACGGATATCTAATGAACAAATCGAGTCTTATCTACGATTTTTATTGCCTAATGTTCATGTTTAAAAACGGGATTAGAAGTGAACAAAGCTTTATATGTTCTTTCAATTTTCCTTATTAAGATTGAGACATTACACTTTAATTTTATAATTTGTTGATTAAGAGGGCCCTAATATACCTAATACCTAATAATAACGTAATTAAAAGATAGCCCAGATTATTGACAACCCTACTAGTAACATTTTGGTAGGCTGCTAATTGAGAAATGAATCACTCGGCCGATGCCCTCCACTTAGCGAAGAGCTTGTCTATGGTAGGGTCATGGCCCGGAAACACAATAAAGGTTGAATAACAAAGTTTATGTGCTGATGTTCCGTTAAAGACTGCGTAATAAGTACGAGGAAAAGTCGACAAATTGATGCTTGTTATAACTATTTTATTTGTTTTTCGTCATTTATCAGATTAACGGGTGATAATCTAGAATGGTGTCTTACTTTTAGAATATTACATACCACTTGTAATGGAAAAAATATTGAAGGTTTATGGTAAAACTACTGTGAGAAAATCTGGATATCACATGTAGAGATCAAACAATAAGAAGCTGCGTGCGCGCACGATTGTCACGCTCAAGATCATTCCGACTTCGTTCTACTGAAATAGATACCGGGAGACACATAAAATTCATGATTACAGAAGTCTCATTTCACTTTAAATATTCAGTAATTGTAAAGAAAAAGAAGTGAAATCCATCGGCCAAAATATATTAAAGTAAAATCCATGAAAGTTTTGATTTTAGCGTGGTAACAATAAACCGCTATATTTAACATAATAAAAATAAAATTATATAACATTACTTGAAAGGTTATCTAACTGTAAAAATACTTTACTTTAATAAACTATACTTGGATCTTCTGCTCTTACAGAATACTTTTTAAATTAAATATTGCGCCAAGTACAGGAAATAATGAGCCAAGGCCGTAACATGTTTTGGTTGACTTGACATTGTCAATCTGTGAAAGGAATCCGGTTTGCATGACGTACACAACAAATTCGCGCGCAAAAATGTTTGAATTAAGAACTTTAATTGTAGCAAACCTTTTTGCGTATAACTTTTCAAGGACATATTTTTTCTTTTTAAATGAATTATTTTCAATTTTTGAAATAATGATTGACGTTTTTAATTGTTTTTTTTTCTGATCCGTGTTTAAACATTAATTTAAAAGAAGGGCGGCCATGATTCGATCGACCAGGTTAATGACCCCATTTAGCAGCACATAATAAATTATTTTAATATTAGACAGACAACTTAATGATAAACTAAAATAAATGCAAAAATTAATCTAGTGCTATAGTAAATAAACGCTTTAATTATATTTTTTGCAAATAGTATAGACATTTTATTGACGTCTTTAATGTAAGCTGTCAAGTAATATTTTTTTTTTTTTTTTATTTTATTTATTTCCAAAACTCTTAAAACTAACATTACAATTGTTTTGCCATCCCACGAAAACCTCTCAGGGGTTTATCTGGGCGATGGCGAGCCGCTTTTAAACAGTAATTTTAATGAGTACTTATGAAATATTTTATAACGAGTTAATTGAGTAGTAACAATCGTGTTTAATTACTATTTTGTATAAAATAACGTTTGGATTTATATTTAAAACTTTTCGAATTGGATTTGTATAGCATTTGTAAGTCTTCCGGGAGTTCATTGAGGTAATAAGGTACTAAGCACTCAGCAACCCTTGTCCCGTACACATTATTAGTTGATGGTACTATGTATTTATTTTGTAATGTAATGGATCTCAGAAAATTTGGTCTTGTTTTTTCTGTTAGTAATTCAGGCTTACGTATTTCGTCAAGTATGCAAAATTTCACTTTATTATACACGTTCATAACATTGCAATATTTGAATAGTTCTTCTTCATTATTTTTCAATTTCCGTTTTATATGTTTAGGCGTAATGATCTTCAATATTTTTAATTGTAATCTATAAATATCCGCTAAGTATGTCTTATAAGTTCTCCCATAACTGCTTAGTCCATAGTTGATAATCGAGTCAGCTAGGGCCATGTACAACATTCGGAGCGTTTTATACGGCAGTTTGTGTTTCAATATGCTAAGTTTACTTATAATAGCCCTTAGTTTATTGCATACGTGGTCTTTATGAGGACCCCAACAGAAACGGCTATCAACCAGTAGCCCGATGTACATGTGCTTGTCAACTACTTCCAGCAACGGACATGTGCAACACTGTACTAGGCCGTGCAAGCAGTTATGTTCGTGTGCTATAATGGCGGGTGTAATAGGGCTTTTATTATGCGAAGAATGTATGTGTACAATTTTTGTTTTGGATGAATTTATCACTAGTCCTACGTCATGCGCCCATTTACACATTTCATCGTAACTATCTTGAAGGAATGTTTGCGCTTCCTGTACGTTTTTGTTAGCGACTAGAATACACGTATCGTCTGCAAATTGGTACACTGACCCTTTGTTTATTACATTACTCATATCATTGACATACAACAAGTACTCGGTTGGACCTATAATTGACCCCTGGGCCGTGCCTAGTGTGGATTGGACTTTTGCACTGAACTCATTTTGTATTTTAACCGTGTTGTATCTGTTTCTGTGGTAGTTTCGTAGTAACTCTAATAGGGGTCCTTGTATACCGCTGCGTGATAATTTGTCGTAAAGTGTATCAAACCGAAGCATTTCGAAAGCCTTGCTGAAATCAATAAAAAGCGCAAGTACATGTCTCTTTTCGTTTAAATGACCATTGACTTCATTCGTGAAATCCCGCAATAATTCAGTTGTGCTCCTATTTTTCTGGAATCCGTATTGTACTTTATTTACTATTTCATTTACTCCTAAAAAGTGATTTATCTCGTTACCTATATAACGTTCAATGATTTTATCTAAACAAGATAATATTGTGATAGGACGATAATTATTTATATTATCGGGTGCACCTTTTTTGTATATTGGACGTATCACCCCTATTTTTAACAGATCGGGATATGTCCCTGATTGCAAACAGCAATTAATTAAATGTGTAATAACTGGTACTAAAGTGGCTGAAATATTCTTAATATCTTTCACTCGGATTCCATCGTATCCCGGACTTTTATTGTCATTCAATTGTTTGATTATACGTTCCACAGTTGCTGGTCGTGCCGGTTTGACTCTTATCGATCTAGTAGGAATAATTTCATACGTTTGTTTGTCTAAAAAGGGTACATCGCAAGGGCTGCATAAGTTCCTAGTATTGTTATTAAATTCTGTCATAAAAGTATTAGCTAATGTCCGTGGATCCGTTTGAAAAGTTTTAAGTAGTATTTGTTCAATAGATTGCATAATTTTACCAGTTAGGTTATTAATTATACTCCATATCTTTTTACTATTTGTGAAATTTTGAGATACTTCCAACATTATCTGCTTATTTTTTATATACTGCGAGTATTTGTTGGTTTTGTTTCTATATTTGTTGTATAACAATTTCTTTTGTGGATTATTTTCATCTTTGAGCCAGATATCGTATAATTTATCACGCTTTATACACATTGATTTTAGTCTTTCGTTAGCCCATGTACACGTTTTGCGTTTACTAGTAATATTTTTACAAACAGTAAATTTACATTTGTTATATACTTCAATAAATTGATTATGTACAAAGTTAACAATTTCATTTGGGCAACTATATTGAAGGGGTATACTCCAGTCAATGTTATTCAATTCACTGTGCACTCTGCGATTATTTATCTTCGTTACTAATTGCCTACCAGAGTGTGACTCATCCTTGTTTAGGACGCTCGTTATCGCACAACCCGTTATGCAGTGATCGGCGGGCGAGATGTTTACGACCGATGTATAGATATTATATGAACTAGCGTTACGAATAAACAGGTGATCTATGCATGACTTCGAAATTCCATTGCCATATTTTTCGATGCGTGTATACGAATTTATTCCACTGATAAATCCCAGATTGCACAGCGAATTCAAATACTGACTTACAGTAGGGTTACATAATTTTAAGTCAATATTCATATCTCCCAATATGACATAGTCCTGTTTGATGGAATAGTTAGCTGCTAAGGACAACAATTCTTTGATAAATTGAGGTTTGGATGAGTCAGGTGGCCTGTATACTGCACATAAGCCAAATTTAAAGCTATTTACACTCAGTTCTCCAGCCACATATTCAAATTCTTGCATGCACATATTGCTATGTCTGGTAAAAGATACAGACTTATGAATGTATAAAAGCACACCCCCACCCCTTCTGTTAGTTCTTAGTTCTGAATATAATCTATAGTCAGGCAGTTCAAACATATGTATCAAATCATTTTTTATGTTTACTTCTGTTAGTATCAGGACATGTATTCTATGTTTATTGTTCAACACCATGTACTCAATTTGAGAAAAGTTTTTTTTGATGGATCTTATATTTACGTGAAAAAAATACAGACTGTGTTCGGGAAACGGTACATTAGAGATAAAGTCATCCCATGTTTTACAATTGGTTTCGACTATGTTAGGATCTGTTGTATCCAGAATGAATTATCAATTTTACGTATTTATTATGACATTATAAAAGTGTGACTCACCTATTGTTTATCATGTGATGACTTTACCTTTCCGATGTCTGCGATCGAGCGGATTGTAGTTATTTTTTTTTCTTGATCACTTTTACGCACTAATATGTTTCCGTTTTTGCACCATATGTAGCTGAACAGTCCTTTGAGTTCTTCTTTAGTTTTCCATAATAAGAAGGCTGTGGCCGGTTGATTTATGATGTTAAATTAAATTTTAATAACAGGCAATGTAATTATCATGTAGGTAAGTAACTGTATTGCAAGAAAAAGTAAATGTAAGCCAATCGAAGTCATCAAATCGGAAAAATAATATCATTATTCCATGGTCATTCCCAAAAATTCAAATTTTAGTATTCGCGCCGTGGGGATCGAACTCGAGACCTTTGACTTGGCAGTTGGCTGTCCTGCGGTCTTACCACTAGGCTATCACAGCTTCAATGTATTGGATGTATGATTGTTTAGGCCCTCTTTACCTGAGTACAGTCAATGTTTCCATAGAAACGACCACTACAGTTGGATACAAAGCTATCCTATTATTTTTACGGAAAATCACCACTCACAATCAGCTGATGATTAAGCACCGGGCTCATAGCAATGCAATGCGGAGCGGAAACGCTGAATAAAGCTGATATTTATTAGGTCACGTACGGCACAAATCTATTGAATCACACTGCCTTAGCGGGTGTAACAAATCCCGCAAAAATAGCCACACTGTGAATACTAAGACATTTCTTCGAATAAGTGCGTCAATTTTTTTTAGGATTCTGTACCCAAAGTGTAAAACGGAACCCTATTACTAAGACTCAGCTGTCTGTCTGTCTCAAGGCTCTCACATAAACTGTGGTAGCTAGAAAGCTGAAATTTTCACAAATTATTTCATACAGCTTAAAAAAAAATTGAATGGGTCCCCACACAATAAACGAATTCTTTTTCTATTTTTTGCTGAATATTAAAAACGGTAACAAGTAGACGCTAGTATGATCTCGATGCACGAGTCCGATTCGCACTTGGCCGGTTTTGTATCTTTAGTGTTTTTGTCCTTGTAAATCATTGATTCATCATCTTTGTAACAGATTCAGAGTAACTTATGGAGTTTCTTGCCGGTTCTTCTCCATAAGAATGACATTTTGGAATGCACAACTAGAGTCAGTAACGTTTTGAAAGTACCTACTCGAAATAAAAACTTTTTGATTTTGATTTTGTGTAGCCGGGAGCAGTCACCGATGGTTATAGGCCTCCCTTTTTTTCTGACACTGTTTCCTATGTAGCACATCCCCATCCAAGGTATTTCAACAAGTTTTGTACTGTAAACTCACAATATTTAATTTTTTCGTCTACGCAGTAAAATAGGTCCCTTTTAAGTTGGAAAAATATTGATACTATACTGTAAGTATGCAAAAATAACGCTTCGAATTCAATTCAAACTATAATCAGACTGTTTTAAAACTCATATTATATTTTATCACATAAGTTACTTGTACAATTCGTAACCAAATCATTAACAACAATTTATCAACATTATTTGTATGACGTAAAACAACTTGTTAGTGAAGCATTACCGTCGGTAAACTTGACCGATTAGTTTTTATAATAGTTCTATATCAACATAGTGAGTCATTTCCCATGTTAAAAACTATGAATGAATAATTATATGTATATCTGTAGGTACTATGTATGTACTTGCTATTAAAATATAAGTTGACTTTGTAAGTTAAGCTGGCAGCGCTTTCTAGCTCAATACATTTTATAAGAAAGAATAATAGCACTTTATAGATAACATAATATTGGTATGAAAAGATAAATATTTGAACAGAAAATAGGGCCTTTAAAATAGTATCCGATCTATGCACTGAGGTAGGGATTAACTGCTTAATAACAGGAAACCTTATAAGATATACTAATGTATAACTAGCCTAATTAGAGGAATGGAAAAATAAGAGGAAGGCCTTTGCCCAGTAGTAGGACAGTATAGGCTTATAACTAAATAAATAATTAGCCTACATACCAATAAACATTAACAATTCTCCACCCATACATCATATGTATTTCCAAGCAGTTCCAATGCACACGGTGTCGGAAACTCTGTAGTCCATTTAAGGAAAAACAAGGTGATATGTATATGTATGCGTGACCCGTAGCTATATACGTAACATATTTCAATAGACGAATGTATACAGGGAAGTTATATTGTATATAATGCGTGATGTAGAAGCAAACCAAAAAGTATTGAATAAAAGAAGACGCACTTTCTTAAGTACAAATCTGATTCCGTTTAGATTTTTCCGAGCTTTGTTTGGTTCAGCTGAACACAGAAAAAAATAATCGCCCACCTAATCTCTACAAACACTTTATTGCAGAGAAACACCCATATTGGATTCGAATGGCTGAAAACAGATCTCAGTGGCGTGCACTTAGAGAGGCCTATGTCCAACAGTGGACTGCGATAGGCTGATGATGATGATAATTCCATACTTAGTATTATTCTCAAAGTTATAATACCTCAACGTCTGTCATAGAGGGCTCAACGGATTACTAACTGCAAATTTTGAGTACTCCCGAACTTCTCGATTTTTTGGACAGATGTAAGATTCAAACTCGAGACCTCGTACTTTACTTTCCCGCTTGCAACCACTAGACCAACGACGCAGTCCTCTGTATCACTTTCCGATATTTATCTATTGAGCAATGTAACCAAATAGACTAACAGGCAAATTGTGGTTTAGTATCGCACGGAGCATTCAACCGGAACTCTTCCTACTTTCTTAGTTTCCTACTGCGATAATCTCGTAACTAATTGCGCACGCATTTCTATTATCTACTAGACTATCTTGTAATAAGATTTTAATGGGTATAATACCTATTTGTTTTCTATTTATCAACCCCTGAAATAGTTTTAGGAATGTGTTTCGAAAGATGAATGAAGCCGCAATTCTACTCCTAGGTACGAGTATGTTCGAGGTGTAAAAATATTTTCTAGTTTTACGAAATCGATTCTTTATCACAATGATGTGCAGTATAGTCTAAAATGATGTCTGTATTAATACAAGTTTCGACCTTGTGTGTATTATGAACTTTTAGGTGGTAGGTAAACATTTTCAGACTCTGACTGTACAAAGCAAGTGACGATTTCTGATCCGATATAATAAACTCCGTTCTATATCTATCTCAGAATACATTCATTTTCAGCCTTGCTTTATTTTGGTTCAGTTAAAATATCTTATAAATTATAGTTACCTATTTAAGATTAAATTTTAATCACTTCAAGGCAATATTTTTTTGTCTTTTATTTCATTTACAACTACCGTTCCCAGTGCATAACCACTATCTGCATAATACAACTAAGTACCTATGTAATAATACAAAAGCCTTTTTTACATGTAGACTGACCTTTCTTAACTTGGAATTAAATGCAAAATTGCGGTCACTTAAACCCGTTAAAAATTACAAGATTGTGCAATCATAATTGATCTAATGCCAGAAGTCATTCTGCCAGTAACCTTTAAGGAATATCAATAATAAAAAATGGGTAAATACATCGAATAATTAACGAAACTTACGTATATAATTTGTCCATTTCGTCAAACCAGCTTAGATAATAAAAACTCGGGTGTTTTAAAGGTTTTTCCAGAATGATCCACCAATCACAAATCCTTTTAGGCCAATTAATTTAGCCAATTTTAAAACAAGTTAGGTACCTACTTATTGAACTATATTACATTTTTTTGTACCCTAAAGACTTGTTTGATTTTGAGTTGGTTGATTTGTTGCCAGAATCTGTCTTTCGTGACATGCACTTAGTTTTTGGAATAGACACAAAACAGGCCCCTATTAATCACAATAATACCTAAAAATTATATAGTCGCAATAATAAAACCTAAAAATTATATAGTACTAATAGCTAGCAATAACAGTATAATATACAAAATAATAATAGGGCCTTTATACATAATAATATAGGTAATATTGTAGGGGTTCCTATTAGCAAGTCGCAAGTCTAATAAAAACAAAAGTACTTGAAGCTTAAAGTCACGATATCGACTTGTTTGTAGCTAGATCATGACATAATCAACTTTAATTGCTACGTTTCAATCAGGCGAATGATGTGCAATTATTAAGGCTCATTGAGACGAGACGAGACATATCAAGTTACACTACAATGAATTGAGGAGATGCGCAGCTCTGAGGAGGAGATAATGTTACATCTCAATAGAATAGAAAACTTTTTTTTTATCAAACGTCTCCCGCACTAAAGAATTCAATCTTTGTATTACGGGGAGTTTTACAGACATTCAATTCACATGTACAGAGACACCGAGACTCAGAACAAGCATTTGTGGAACGCACAAATTCTTGTGCTAAGCAGGGATCGAACGCGCGACACGTCGCGCATAGTATTGGTGACTAACAAGTGGCTTGAGTGCGAATAGTCCGTAAGATACGTTTAAACTACGTTATGGAGATACGTAACTTGTCTACAGACGACTAAAGGCATTGCCAATAAAGTGACATGGCGATCTATTGCAACTCGCACTGTTTTTCTTAAACGGTCTAAACAAGCCTTTACTGTTGGCTTCGAGTTCGTCCCTACAATATTACAATAACTTGCTAATATTATTGTTCTGGTTTCGCGGTTTGCTATGCGCATTCTGTGGTTACTATAAATAATCTGTGGTCGCAGCTGTCAACATTAGTTAAGCGAGTAATAAATAACAAAATATAATAAAAAACATTGTGGTCAAGCCTACATAATTAATTATTGTCAATCAAGTAAGACGGATAATAACTATGTTAGTATGTTCTTTTTTACAAACCAAAACAAACCGGGACAGAGTTATGCCCTACACTTGTCAACCCACTGTCAATTTCTTGTGTTTATAAGCTACAATAATCTTTTGCCACGTAGATGCCATTAACAGGAGCGTTGGTGTGCATATTTGCAACAAGAATCCATGCAAACATCTGTCAAAATTAAGTCTTTCATATCAAAAGATTCTTTTAGCATTATATAATTTAAACCTCTACCTATGTAGAGACACATTCCAGTTCGTCAATAAGCATCGTGTCGTTATTAAATGCTGCTGTAATTCCATCATCATTACAAACTTCACCTGATAATTTCATTCGTAATACACTAATCTGAGTTAATTTAATATGCATACACTCTATGCCTAAAAACCTATATAATTTTAAACATTATTATATTTAACAAACTACAATCAAACCAGCTTATTCAAAGGAATCGCTCGCTCTTTATTGCATGGTATGATGCAATCAAGCAACATCGTCCTAGGACAAATACCTGAGACTGCACTGACTATTGAGCAATCTTATTTCCTAAGGATAATAATGTGGTCTGTATCGATTTACGACACGCAACTCTAACTTACAAATACTACTTAGATACTTCATTTGAATATTTAACTGAAGATGTTCCGTTCTTTGTTTAAGAATATTTTCTGAATCGTTCGGGACACTGAGATGATTAAACATGATTTTCTCAAAAGTTATGTGTCGCTGGGAACGGTTTGAAAATCCTTCAATGTAATTACGACAGTGCAGTAGATTTATTATGCGAATTTTTTGAAGCTGCTTTGGAAATTTCCTGATATTGTAAGCTAAACATAAAATGTATAATTTGAAAGAAAGTTTCACGATTGAAAAAATCATTTGACTTCAATTATTTGGTCTTGTATACATGTTTTTGCTTGTGACTGTACTACGTATTTATCTAATAGTCGAAACCGAAAACGCATCTTGTCAAACACGTATACATAGTTTCTAAATTATACAGCATCTGACCCGAACAACGTGGGATACTCTAATCAGAAGATTAACGTTAAGCTATACTTATGTATTATGTAAAGACAAGGGAACAGTCAAACAAAGCAGAGATAGCATCCCTTCCCATGATGATGATGACGTAAGCAGTAATTTTGAAGAAGAGTAACTGTGTTATAATTATAACTTACTTATTATACAAGACGGGAGTAACGCCCATCTCATGTTTACTATAGGAAATACATACTCGTACGGGCATTAGTTCACACGGCTTAGAGACATATATTTAAACTTGGGATTGCATACAACAGCCGGTCTTCTTATCATGTGGTTAATGTACTATCTGCTGTTAGAGTTTTTATCTGCTCATAGGCCCGACGTAGCTTCACGCTCCCTTGAAAAATTCTTAAAAATTCCCTATGTTCCTCTGTTTCGATACATTTGAGCGCTTTCTATTGTCGTAATCGAAGCTGTGATAGCATAGTGGTAAGACCGCAGGACTGCCAAGTCAATGGTATTAACATCGATCCCTATGGCGTGCACAAACTTTTCAAATGTTGTGTGCGGTTTAGAAATAATATATCACAGCTTCCTTGTTTCGGAAGGCCTGTAAAATGATGTGGGTGAACTTAGCAGATCAATGTCCAGCAGATCAAAACAAAAAAGTGAGTTCTATTCGCATGCAGCTGAGTTCTATAGTTCCTGATAGTTTTTAGAAATAGAAAATGTGGGTCCCGCACCTGATCTTGCTCCGGTCGTGTCGAAACAGAGAGTGCACCTGTGTTTGCGCACACGCTTTTACACTATATGTCCCGCGTAGCTGGCTGGAGTCATAGTAACACTAGCCACTGTGGCCGAAATCGGTCCAAA
The DNA here is from genome assembly GCA_941860345.1 of Chrysodeixis includens. Taxonomy (NCBI): domain Eukaryota; kingdom Metazoa; phylum Arthropoda; class Insecta; order Lepidoptera; family Noctuidae; genus Chrysodeixis; species Chrysodeixis includens. Next base: position 2,936,396 of record OW796104.1, on the reverse strand, counting down.
CAATTATTGACGTTAACGATTGTAGAAATGTTCCTTGACTAGACGGACAGTCCTTTAAAATAACTATGTTTTATTAAAAATAGACACACGCCATCATCACATTAGTACGCAAATCAATCAATGGAAAATCAGCCTCTAGACGATGGGATTTTCACGCGGCGTTAATTTCAATACAATGCTTTCTTGTTCATACAGCGTTTTTCACATTAATTGCTGCAATTATATTATTAACTTAGTATACGTGCGTAGGCTGTACAGTACAACGTAAAGTTGTGAATATGTACTGCGATAATAGACTTAATTGCTTTGGAATAAAGATGATTTTGTTGACTAAGTGTTCACTCTTGTGCTCTGCATTGTACGATTATATAAACCGATAGATGCATGATTTATTGTAGTGATTTTATCCTCATCTTGATTGAATATGAAGTATGTAGGTATTGAAACAATGTTAGTAACTATTTAGTAATAGCTCAGTAACAGTAATTTGATTGTCAAAGCAATGCAAGGATAGACAAAGGTTAAATTAACATTATACCGTACATAGTTGCCACAAAAAAGAGTGGAAAGTAGTTACTGTATTTGAAATTTAACATTCAAAATTTGGATAACATAAGTACTTTTACTTGCTCACCGCACAACTAGGCTCTATGTATATCTCTCTCAAAATTTTCTCCATATCAGGAAAATAAATGTAAAAAGATTTGGAGCCCTGTGATTGGCCAATCAATCCACTCCTAACACTAAATAGATTACTATAATTACTTATTAGCCAATTCATAGTCCATTCTACCCAGCTCAGATTCAACGAAAACCTAGCCTAAGGATAATTCAATCTACACTGGACAGTGGACACATGCAATATACCCAAGTTGCAAAACCTACCTAATAACGCTATAATTTGACCCGTTACGTTATATTTACATAATAGCACCAATTAATAGCACAAATGTCAAGAGAAATCGTGACACATTTGTTTATTTTGACCCGAAAGGAGGATACAATCTAGGCGGCATTCATTATTATCAAGTTAACCTATAATAAGTTAATAAGGCTCACTTTGATGAATGTTTGTATAAGGTTGAACTACTGACCGTATTTCTGTAGGTAATGAGTTTATACTTTCGTGAAATTACACTGGTTTCTGAAATGATCGGTTTCAGATTAGTTTAAACTGTTTTTTTAAATAATTGGGGCCTACCATGTCTGTTTAAATAGGACTTAGGACGTCGTTCTCCAGCTTGTATAGCGCATTCAGGTTTCCACAATTGTACCTTAGGTTTTGGCCCCGTAATTTCAAGTGTGAGTGACTGAATAAATAAAAATAATTATTATTTCACGACTTTCACACAACGCTACCTAGACCTAGTCTCAAACTGAAAAGAGATAGCGCATTAAACATCGTAGATCGGCGTCACGCCTCCACAAATTCGAAACTCATACTTTAAAAAGTAGTCCTCCAATTCTTACAAACATTATGCAAGCTTACAAATACCAAAACAAACTCGACTCGCCTTCCCTACAAAGCAGGTTTTCTTTTGTTTATAATAAACAAGGAAACAATTATATTATGACGTCATCGCCATCGTGATCGACTATTGCGACTGTCCCTGAATATAAAGAGGACATTATCTTCAAAATCTATGCAACTTCTGTAAAACGAATCATGATTTTAATCTGAGTACTAGTAAAGTGGACCTTAACTTTGTAAATGAGTGATTTGTACTTAATTTTAAGGCAAGTAAGGTTGAATTTAGTAAATGTTTCTGTCTATTTATAAATCATTAATACTATTGCGGGAAAATATTCACAATTAGGTAAATTCCACAACTTCAAATGCGAAAAAATAATATAAACTTTAAGTCATTAATTTTGCATAGGAGTAATAATATTCAAGTAATTTCAAATGACTTCGTGAAAACAATAACATTTAACCTGTATAGTTTAAAGTTCAGTTATTTTATCATTAAACCTGTATTTCTAACAATGATAAAATTATTCATAAAACTGCGCTATTGTTATTATGGGCCATAAACCTCTAATTAGACGCCGTTAATTAAGTAAACCTCAAATGTAATTTGACAATATTATAATTAAAAATATATGCGAGATTCTTGCAAGGATCGTAATATTCTGCCTGAATCTTTATTGATAATAAAAAAAATGTATTTTTAAGTAAATAATTATCTTGAGGACGTTACTCTTCTCATTAAAATACTTCTCATAAAACATACATACAGGCTTTTAAAAAAGAAAAATAAAGACTACAAAACTAAAAAAAAAGTCTATGTTTAAAATAAAATAATACACAAAATATAATAAGTTCTTTTTTTATAATGATGGTTAAGATAATTATGAACATATCTGTACTAATATTATAAAGAGGTAAAATTTGTAAGTTTGTATGTAATGGGTAATCTCTGAAACTACTGAACCGATTTTGAAAATTCTTTCACCATTAAAAAGCCGCATCTTCACTGAGTGACATAGGCTACTTTTTATTGCGAGTTAACGCACCACGCGGGCGGAGCCGCGCGCGGAATCTAGTATTATTATAAATATTGTTAAATTCGAATTAAAACTTTTGAATCGTTCTATTCTGAATTCCGTTTGATGTCAAATATTTCGATTGGTTCTACTCGACACCTTTTACCACCCTCATCATGGTCTAACAGTAATACCTTATAATTGTATAGTCCTTTAAAAATATCATACAAACTATATCAAGAAGTAGTTTTGAAAGAATATTTACCTTTCAAGATATAATCTAAGAATACAACGTACATACGTACAGACTACGAACTTAGAGTTAAATAAAACCTTCTTTAAAAAATATATATATATTTTTTTTTTAATCAAAATATGATCTAAATATACAATAATTGATTATCACTGCAGATCCCTGCCGAAAACGTAAAAACAAAGCACCTTCCCATGTTTTTGCAAATATATTTTTTGGTCCATAATTAGGATTTATGAGTTAGAAGTTAGAGTTACTGGGATAAATCTTGATAACAAGAATCACATCAACATTAAATTGCCAACAAAAAATCTTGTTATGCAGCTTCGTAAAATTTTCCATATGTTAAGCTAAATGCGAGATTAATCCGGAGATATCATATGAGATGTCCGAAGATTGTACTAAAAATAAAATTAAATTTAATGCACTTGATGGTTTCGGGTGATAAATCATTTTTTATTAGGTGTAATCATTGGTCAATGTCGAAGACACATTAACCGCAGCTTTGGCATAATTATATGTATGTTAAAATAAATTGAATTTATTCCACCTAATTTGCTGTAATAATCTCACTTAACATTTTTTGTTCATCTGGCAGTATTGGCACTTTTATCCTTGGTGCTGAATTTTATACTTAACCCTTAATTGCGAATGCATGCTTTATCAGCCTAAGAGACAGTTTGGAGAAGAACATCCTACACTTTTTAAATTATAAGCTTTTTACCAATAGGTAAAGTGGCCAAAGCCAAAGGCGACAAAATGTTATAAGCAATTTCTTACCTAAAGATAATCATTATACCTTACTCTTTTGTCCAAATTGTGCCAGATAATATAAATACTTGTAGTAAAGTCGTATCATTTATAAGCCCTTTGTAAAAAAATAACAAAAACACATTTATAACTTACTTTCACTGTAAAATTACACCACTTTTTACGACATTCATTCCTACGATTTTATAAATTTCCCAGCCCGCTTTACATATACTTTTTACCATAATTAGTCAAAAATATACTTTCGAAATCCTCAAACCATCATTACCCCCATTACTTATGATCTACTTACTACAACTGCCACTATAACAGTAAAACAGCTGATTGATGTGACAACGTCATGGGAACCGTTGCTTTAACGAGATCCAAGTAGGGCAGTGTCAAATGCCCTTCGGTTAAATGTGTGGTTACTGTGAGATCTTAACTAATATGGCTGGAATGTTGATGTTGTGGAAATTTGAAGTTGGTATGAACTGTGTAGTCCACAGTTTCAGTCACTGTCGCTGTCTGTCTGTATGTCCGCTTTAATCATTAAAACTATGCAACGGATTTTGAAGCAGTATTTTTAATAGATAAAGTATTTTAAGGGGACAGTTTATATGTACAATACATTAGTATTGTGCCAGCGCGAAGCTGAGGCGGGTCGCTAGTAGTATTATAAAAGTCATTTAATCCTCATTCGACGAAATTCAACTTAAAACACCTCATCTGCAGAACGTGTCAAAAAAATTAAGTCCATCAATTTATACAGAGTTTTTTTTAAATGTCAATTCTAAAATCTAGTTATGTCACGAATCAAATATTTCAAGTCCATTCACACTGGCCCTGAACTGACTAATAACTCTGAATTAAGCTTCATTCAAGTTTATTAACATGATTGCGATTTTTTCGGTTGCTTCTCCATAAATATTTTTGAAGACTAATCAAAGCCTAGTTTTCACACTTACTAATTAATAACTCATACTATTCTTTTGACGTTTAGAAAATGTTTTGACGTTTTCAAGATATCTCCCCGACGTTCCACGAACTTTTTGCCCCCTTTCTTAACCATCAACCTGACTGGCAGGTAGTTTTATATTTTCGGATAGGAGTTCGGTATAACAAAATATATAGCTAATAATGTTGAAATTAGCGAATCAAACCTCCATTTTTTGCTCCATTATAAGAGTATACGTGTTGAGTACATATTGACTGTTCGCATGCTAATCTCGAAACGTATTGAGACTAGGTCAAGAGTAATACTTAAGTCTCGACTTAAACGGTTAATCTCTATGACCAAATAAAAATACAACTTGAGTGCCTAGAATCTGTTGCTAATTCACTATTATAGGTAAATAAGTGTTACAAGTATCATAACTAACATGAATACAATTTAAAACTCCTTTTTCTAGGCCGAGAAAAAAAAACAATTTTGAATAGCGGTGTTTATTTAAAAAAAATACTGTTATCAAGTAAGAATAATTTTTCTCATAAGATTTTCCCATGTATGCTTAAAATTAAAAAAAAACACGATACCACGACACCTGATCCCGTTTTATAATGACACTTTTATCTACAGTTCATAAACCTCTTCATACGTCAAGTTTTTAGGTAATTACTCAAAAAGTTTTTATTAATGAAAATATTTTTTTTTTCTAGGAATACTCCCAGAAGCGTTAAGAACGAAATGCATCCGCTGCACGGACAGGCAGAAGAGAACGGCAGTGAAGGTGATCAAGCGGTTAAAGAACGAGTACCCTGAAGAATGGGCCAAGCTCTCCTCCCGGTGGGACCCCACTGGAGACTTTACTAGATACTTCGAGGAGTTCCTCGCTAAAGAACACTTCAACTCTATCCCTGGATCAGGTAACTACTCAACCTTCTCTTAAAGTTAAACACACACAAGTTTCTCAAAAAAGATTTAAATTTTGTTGATATTTATATGAGTTGAAGTGATAGTAGGTATCAAATGTTCTAGTTAAGTACAAATACAATGATTAACGGCTTTAAAATGGAGTTCTCAGTAGAAGTGGTATTTTTAATGTAAGTGTTATCGTGTAATTAAAACTAGCGATATTCTATTATTCAGTTATGATAATAAATTGAATTATGATTATTTTTTTTTTTTATAATCGATTTATGAATTTGGCTACTGTTAATTATATTACCATGAAACAAAATTAATAAAAATAATAATCATTAAGAGCCATAATCAAGATGAATTCATCTAGACAGTAATTAAATTGTCTAGGTAATAAACAGTTAATGAACATATCAATCGTAAAAATACAAAACCAGTATTCAAATACCGTAATTAAATTAGTTAGCATACAGATAACAGCTAAAAATAATTAAAATACAAAATTAAAATTACTGATCATTCTAATGACAACAAAAAACGCTTCCGTAATTATTTTGTGATTGCAAAAAATCACATCTCAAAGTATTAAAATCTAAATGAAATATTTGCAGGTATCAACTAAGACGATTTTGCTGTAGATAATTTGGTACCAGTTGTTTTAGCTTTAATCTTTTTTGCGCCATTAATGGATAAAGTTAACCAAGTGAAGAGATAATAATATAATGTATACGTGTCTTTTGATTTAAATGGCGGGTCGTTAGTCTAACTGCAGTGGGATTTATTTGTCTCGAGCAAGAATTGTCAATCCTTATTGTTGTGCGAGATAACGTGGTTACCCTTGAAAAGCTTAGCTTTATTGTGCACGACTTCTCGCTTGACATGGCTTGCTATTCAAGTTAACGATATTTTGTTTTTAAAACAGCTATGGAAGAAATACATCAGTATTTAGAACATGGAAGAGTTCAAATATCTTGAGACAGAGAATGTCAAAAAGAAATAATTGATTACCTATTTTTCTAAAAATAATAACGATCTTCTTTTCCTTCCCTTTATACAATAGCAAACGCAATAAATACCAACCTCGTCGAAAAGTACTTTTTGCTGAATCTGGATGGTCGCTCTTTTTCAAGGCGTGAAAGTTTGGTCTATTAGTAAGAACATAATAATGACCTACTGCCACTTATAAAATGTTAAACAAAATCTTATACTTTCCATAGGCAATGCGATCCCGACGTCAGCTCCACTGGTGCCGCCGCGGCCGGTGCCAACGGTTGCCACTCCACCTGCCCAGCCCCCTGCACCCACACCACCGAGACCAATCCTGCTCAATAGGTAAGCTATAGAACCCAAGCTAAGTAACCAAAAGGCTATTATTTAGAACTGCGTCAAACAGTCTTTAGACCATTTTCATTTCTCTGAACCCGAACGGTGAATGAACTGCAAGTCAAAGTCACATAAAAAGGAGAATACTTGAAGTTTTATATTCCCTTACTACGCTAATACGATGTATAGGCACAATTGAAAACAAAAGAGATACGGAGGGATTATTTAATGTTCTTGGTGAATGATGTGACAATGTCAACATGTGACAACATGTCAATGTTACAGAAAGCGAAATTCTGGTGGAGGTTCAGTAAATTCAAATTATGTTAGGGCTCAACATCCTCATGTCTGAAATAAATGAACGCTGGACGCAACGTAGAAATGCTTTAGAATAATACACAACTTTTGAAACACACACCTCTATTACACTTGCGCTGGAATGCTATAAAGCAACTATTGACTATGATATTACACCAGATGAAAGACAAAGGTATTGTGTCAAATTACGTCAGTTACCATTAAATCTCGCGGTTCGCGTGCGCACAAATAATATAATCGATGTTTCGTTAACTACGAACACGGTTTCCGATGGACTGGTTCAGCCTGAGACCTGATTGCAGCATTAATTGCTCGGTAACAATCGGTAACATGTGTTACAACGTGTATGGTAATCTAACTATCACGGTTTGGTGAAATTCCTATTCTGTGCGCAAAACGGTTCATTACAATGTGGTCTGGGCGTAGTAAGTAGTAGCGCGTAAGACTTCTTGCTACCACAATGGCTATAGTCCTACTGTAGGAACTGAAAGTCACTAAAACTAATCTTAGCAGACTAAAATTACTATGATTGTTATCTTGACTGACAGCTAGAGATTTGTAGATTATAAATCTCAAACGAAGGAAATATAAACAGCAAAAAAAGGCTTGCACATTTCCGTAAATGTGGTAAGCACGTGAGAAATTTGGAGGCTTGACTATTATAAGCATAATTTGTAAGTCCGTCAAATTTGATGGACATATTATGATTAAACAAAACAATTGTTCATTGGTTTTTTATATTGATATTGTTATTTCTAAAGATAATTAATTACTCTACTCTGAACATTTTGCCTTAGAATGTAGAGCTATTAATAACTTGTCGGAACCCACATTTGAATCCATTAACCAGATTATTAATGATCTGTCACTACGGTAATTATTAAAAACAATGGCTGATCAAATTAAAGAAAAACGCGAACTAGCGATATATTATCGCCTACTTTGTGGAAAGCCAATAGATTAATAGGTAGGATACTATTGCTTATAAAAGGTGTGCAAAATGAGTGATTATATTTTGAACATTGTCTTTGCCGACAAAAATGAAAATGAAAATCCAAAACGTAACATCTTCTAGATACCATAGACAAGCTTTGACCTTTTGAAAAAAAAATTTGCTGCTTATGATAATTTGATTTGGTCAATCTTTTTGAGGTATTGACTTCGGTTCCTTTGAAGAAAGTTGTCCAATTCCCCATGAAATTTTTGTGTAAAATTATGAACACCCATGTCACCCATTTCCGTTACACCATGTAGAAGTTATAATTAGATTCTCTGTAATTCTTTCATTAGCGTCTTAAACAATGCCCTTAGCAACAACTCTTTCCCATGTATACGGATTAAGTTCAACAGATTTAACTTTTTTATTCGAGTAGATGGCATTCTTTGCTCTTAATAGCAGTGTAAAACATAATGATGGGTATTAAGTGATAATAATAGATTAGGATTATCAATTTATTGTTGTGTATGTCACCTATTTGAAGTCTGATCAGCCTTGATTCAGTATGACAGTAAGACATTGCAACAACAACCCATTATAAATAAGAAATACATTTGCCTTTTCACCCGAAGCCAAAACCAAAATTATTTTTTGGAAAGAGTGCACCACAACTAGCGCTTACAAATATGTACTTACAAAAAGCTGAAATGAATTGGACTGACGAATCAAAGTAGCTACTTACTTAGTGCTAGTAGTTACTTGCCGAAACTAAATATCATTCCCATATATTTCAGTATTTCTAGTTGTTTTCTATTTTATTACGATGTTACACTGCTTAGGCATTTTAGTGTTACATCTGCATCTGTCATAAGTTGACGAAAAGATTAACATTCAGTCATAACGTAATTATGACCTTTTGTTAAGGCCTCTAGGGCTATGGTCCAAAATTTATTGTGCGTTTTAGTACCCGGGTCCCCAAATTTACCACCACAGTTAATAGTAACATCTTTCCATAATTAAAAACAAATCAGTGTTTTCAAACGTGTCTTAAATACCTTGAAACTGTATTCAGTGTTTCGACAAAATTGGTCATGACCATTATTGTTAGTTAGACTCCTAATTGGCAACGGCATTTATGCTAAATCTTCTAAGATTTTGCAGGGTCAGAAGCTTAATAAAATTATGAATACGTAATGATTATACTTAAAACGTTATAACGGTTTACTCACGCGTATTTATCGGGATAGCCCGACTAGTTTCGGACCCAACCGGAGTCCTTAATCGAATAGTTGAGTAAACCGTTATAACGTTTTAAGTATGAATCATCCTCACGGAAGTTATTATAAAAATACGTAATGATTAATTCTTTTTTTTTATATAGCTGATTTTTTTATAATCGAAACTAACATCGACCTTATTGATTGACATATCATAATTATTTACTGGTTTTTATTTATTATCCTAACCTGTAGTCACCACAGCTGAGTCGAGAGTATATCGTTTTTCTCTTTTGTGATCCCTAATTTAGGTTATATTACTAAACTTAGTAACATGATCAGTCCAACTTTACAAAAAGCTCCGAAAACCTTTGCTTTTTGTTTTCTAAATCTAGTGTCTCTGTATTTCAGGTTTGGCGATGAGGGTGAGCTGATGATGGGCAGTCCGTCCGTGGCCGGCATCACGCCGCGACCGATGGCCACTACCGCTAGACCCACCACCACCACCCGGCCTGCGGTCACCAGACCAACACCACCTAGGTGAATATTTCTTAATATGAATAATTTACCTTTTAATATTGCAAAGAGGTTGCTTGCTTTGGTGTACTCAGGGATGCTGAGTACACCAAATACATAGGTAAATGGAGGGATACTACTTACTAGTTGTACTTGTGCATTAAGTAATGCTATGCGCTGCCATGCACCGACACCAAAACGCGGATGACGTAGCAGAGCGGTTCAGGTTTAGTCAGTGAAGTCTGACACTACTCGCGGCTCCCCCCGGGATCGCGGGTTTCCATGAAGATTCCCCCACTCCAACAAAAAAGGGGTGCGAGTACATCGGATATTAGTAATTAATTCTACCTATATAGCCCGATGATTTGACATAACACCAAGAACTATTTAACATGATTCGAGCTAACAAAACATTACCCTCTGTAAAACGTAGTCGGTCAAAAAGTCAGAAAATCGCGTGGGACAACATTATTCTTAGGCATTTAAATTTCTCTGAATGTATCAACTGCAAATCCAATGACATTAGACTTACAGTTAGACACATTACATGCTAAAGGTTAATCTAAACATTGTAAAGTTATGGGCATTAATAAATCTTGTATCTTTATAGCTTTGAGCTCTAAAAGGGCGTAGAGACAGATGTCTGCCTTGAAAGTGCCTATATTGTATCTATCTATTAATTCAAAAAGCATAGTTGCCAGTTCTGTGAATAGAACTGACTTTACGACGGATCATTGAATTAATTTCATTGTCTACAGCTAGCGAACCTTATTACCATATACCATGAAATCAAGATGTATATGAAGACTAGTATGCTGTTTCCGTGAAACCCTTGCTTTATTTAATAATTATAACAACCAGCTTTGACCTCCGTGAGATGTTGACAATTGAAACTAACCGTACTAAACTACTACGTTACTAAAATCTTAAAGATTTTTCAGTGTATAAACAGAATAACATAAAAGGAAGACAATTAAAACTTAGATAATTAAGTAACAATATGATTTTTTTTTCTATTTGCAATTTTTTTTGGGTTCTTTGATTAAGGCTTGTTTACATTTATTCCCACACTAATTGCTATCATAAAGCGTTTTAACAAAAAATCTAAGCTGTACTAGAACCATCGTTAGCCTTACAAGTCTTCTCCATGACCTTCAATAATTTTATATTTCATGTATTTTTACGTTTTAAGTATGAGTCAAAGACTTAAGAAGATATCAAATGTTTGAGAAAACAAGTGTTTGAGTCGGTTTTGAATTAACAACTCCAAATAATGATCGAAACAAGTCTCGTTTTAGAATTCAAACCCCAATGATTTTATCGAGTCTTTTTTTAAAGTATTTGGATTTTAATCCAATCAGGTCAAGATTGTTTTTATATGTACTAAATAAGTAAAAAATAAAAAGAAAATTGACACGTAGTATACCTGAATATAAACCCTTTTATGATAATTATGAACGACCGAAGGTTTGGACCGGGTTTTATTTGACAGTCCTTATTTGTTAGACATTTAACCCTTATTCAGATAGAAGTACGCAAAAAATACGTGTAAATTATATTAAGACTTCAAAATCCCGATAAACTGAGGATGACATGGGAAGACGACATACAAAAAGATAACAGAGGCGAATGGCATAAGCAAAGGAAGACTCAGCAATTATTTCTTTTATTTATTCTATTAATTCAGGCAACTAGGGCCCATAGAAAATACAATACTTATATAACATAACATAAAGCTATGCCCAGCCGTGGGTTACTCAAAGCTGACGATGATGCTAATATTAAGCCTGTCAACTGTGACTCTTTAAAGATTTATAACCATCGGTTAAACTATACCAAAGTTGAGCTCAAACAAGACTTATAGAAAACAACTTCAGTAGTCTCATAGATATAAAAAATACAATCGAGCAATAATAATAGTTGTAAGTAATTACATAAACTACTGCATTTTAATAAATCCTATAGAGTTAATTACGGAATCAGCATGCATAACTTAACGATTGACTGATTATAATCTGACGTTAATTTAAAACCATACGTGCTTGATAAAAACCTTTTTTCTTGATTGTTAGTTGTCAGAGGAGGCATTTAGCAGCTACCTCGATGTAAGTGTTTATTGCTTAACGAATGGATACTGATTGGTTCCTTAATTTGCTTATTCACATATTATATTAGGTACATATGGTTGTATGCTGGTTCGTTACTCTAATACAGCCAAACTTCGCAAATGACTTTCGAAATTTTCCGCAGTTGAACCACAAAAAAGGGCCTTTCCTAGCTTTGTATAAAGTCCAGGAGTTTTCTACTACATTGTAAAATCCACAGCTGTATTTCTAGAAGCAAGGTGACTCTACCGCTACTACAACACTATAATCATAATAAATATGTCGTAGCAGGCTCTCTAAGCCACGTAATCCGCGCAAAGGGCTCTGATAAAATTTTCTAGATTCCAATAAAGAACATCCATTCGTATCCGTTTATAAAGGGTATCACCGACACTTTAATTTCTATTATTGTCTATCATACCTTTCTTTTACCTTTTTCCTTGGTCATTGTTAGATATTCCCTTCGGGTGGACTCGCGATCAAAACCTAGTTTAGTACAAAACCTAAAACCACACGTAATCAGCCCGCATCACTTTATCATTCATGTACAGTAATTAATGTGATTTACGTGTCTTCGCATGTGCACAGCACGCAATTTGCATTATACTATGATGATTATCATGGTAATATATAAACGTATGTTTACGTTTATAGAATTAATATAGCATCTATGTAACTTAATAATTCATGTAATTCTTTAAGTTCTTTATGTAATTGTTTTGATATTTATCTATGTGCATTCTGATTTATGGTAAGGGCACTATATGGAAGTATAGTATGAATAGATAAAAATATGTATATGAATACCTATATCTGCCTTAAATGTGATCAATAGTAATAGAGAAATGAAACAACTAACGCCATCTATCGAGCACACTTTAAAGCTACGCACCTGTTTTAGCCGCAGAGCTTATGAGCCGTGCAAGTGGTAGCGTAGTGCAATTCTACTTGGACTGCCAAATCCACTGGCGTGTGTTCAAATCCCATCACGCACCAATGTCTTTTTTAATTCATATGCGTATTTTAAAGTAATTTTCACTGAATAAAAAGAGTAAAAGAGTGTGTTCAGCAATGTCAGAGGCCCACGAGCGACTTAATGCCAAAAGATTCTTGTAGCTCCATACCGAATACCCAATACTCACCCAGTGTCATTCTAATGTCAACTTTCTTTTTTTTTCAGACCGACAATGATGACCTGGGCTGGCGCGGCGTCCAACACACAGCCGACGCGTTTCCCGCTTCGCCCCGTATCAGACCTGCCGACTCCTTACTCCACAGCCATCACACTTATCGACCAAATAGGCTACAAGATCATAAGAACTACCGAACTAGTTACAGATATCTTAAGGAACACAGTTAGGGCTGTCGTTGGCCGGTAAAATATGAAACAATGCTTGAAAACTTTTTGTAAATAGACTTTTTTCGTCGAAATTTTGAGTGAGACCAATCTCTTTTCTGCGACACAGGAATCAGTTTTGTCTGAATGACGTTTCGTTTCACTTAATAGTGAAAAAAATGTTTTGGAATTTTACCAATTTCCAAGTAAAGAAATAAGCAGTCATTTGTTTCGATTAAGCGTTTATAGCTCATGTCTTAAACAGGGGCCAGTAACTATTGCACCTACTTAACATAAATTCCTGGTTTGAAAAGTAGCACAAACGCAAAAAAAGCCTTTGATTAACTAAACTCCTTGTTCCAATCATTGCTAATGACTAAAATGTTTCTTTTAAGGCCTCTAAATATCGAAAACCGAATGTCACGCACTTTTATTTCACCTTTCAGTAGCTTGTTGTCTGAAACTGAAAGACGTTAAAGCTAAACCATGTAACAACTGGTTTCAATTGTTTCTGAGATTGAGTCTCATTCGACTATTCTTGGACGTGTCCAGGGTCTGTAATTTGTGTCATTACTAGTAGGTACTATTTTAGGTAAATGGCTGATAAAATTACGTTTTGTAAATCACGAATTTGTCTCTTAGATATAACGGTTTATTCCCAGTAGACATACCACCGAATTGGAACTGAGGAAGTAAAAAAATGATCTTGTAACAGCCTTACACTGAGATTATAATGATTAAACAATTAATTGCGTTAATACAGTCGACGACACAGCAACGGTAAAAATACAATGGACTAAAATGGACGTTTGGTCCTGATTTGACGTAAGAATACTAATATTTGTTACCACAAATATGGAGTCGACTGTGCAAAGCAATAATTGTAATTTAGACATAAGTTTCAGTTGGCATAAAACTCTAATTAAGTATTAATATTAAGTGTTAAATTATTTATACTTAGTTTGAAATAAGCGAATTAGGTAAATATTGTGATTATGTGTTTAGCTCTAAGCTTTTATATTGTCAGGAGGTGACTCAATAAATGCTTTTTTATTTATATAATTGTGTGTTGTTTTTGACCTATGTACTTTCTTAAACTAAAAACTTATGAAACTCGTAAACTGGTGGCAGCTAAGGAAGTAAAGGGAACGTATTTACACTAGTAAGATACCTTAATAAAAGACTTGAAAGTTTATTCAAGAATCAAAGGTAACGTGTAAATACCAACTATCTAAGTGGCTTTTATACCTAGGGTTTACTTCAATGTAGACAACATTTAAAAAATGGAGACTTTTGGTTTCGGTATCATAAGTTCAGCACTAGCGAAAAGGGTCGTAAATTATATGAATTGTTTCAGAAATACTTTCAGAATATGTCTTACACTTAAACTCAGAGACTGTCTATTTACAACTTAATGCCGGGATGAAAATCAATTTACAAGAAAACAAATATTTAATACTTATTGTAACTAACCTTTTCAATAAAGACCAAAAAGACTCAAGTACTTTGTCTGATAATTATAATTAATTTTGAAATTACTATTTTTGTACTTAGTAAACATTTTAAGAAATTTCTACGCCACATATCAAATGTAATACCTATACTACATTTAAGTAATTAACTTAATTTTGGTATGTCTTTTATATAAAATTTGATGTAGAAAAATATAAAATACGTTTTATAACTTGAAATACATTCAGATTTACTAAAACTATAGATATTTGATTTGTTAGAGAAATATATCTATATTATAAATGATTTTTTTAGATAAAATGTAACGCCAAGATTGATTACATTTAGTTAATAACCTGAACAAATGGAGAGTACACTATACACGTTTTAGGGTTGAGGTGTGAGGTCTCCCTCCCAGACTGTTTTAATGCAACTTTATGTTGTTGGCGCTATCGACAGATGTCGCTGTTCGGACTGTGAGCCGCAGTATTGATTTACGTGCACCGTGCCCGCCGACGGACTGCACACGTTTTATTCTTAAAATATTCTAACCATGCGAGTTTGTGTGATTGAAGGTTGTGAAAATATAAGTAAAACCAGTAATGTGGTGTCCGATGTGTCGTACCATCGGTTTCCGAGAGACCCAACTCTCAGAAACATATGGATAAAGGCCACGGGAAGAGAAAACTGGAGGCCATCGCGCTCAAGTTTTGTGTGCTCCGACCATTTTGAAGAAAAGGAGATATTCGTCTCCAAAAATGGCTACAAGTGTTTGAGTGAAGGAGCGGTTCCGACTCGGAAAATTAAATCGCAGGATCAAAATGCGATGGATGCTGAAAACGAAGATTTAAAAAAAGAACCTTCTCATGTGTTGTCTCAAAATATATTGGAAGAAGGAGGATTGGCATTGACTCCTGGGACTTCAAAGAACCTGTCCGAAAATGAAGTACAGGCTGTGAATCCTGGGCCATCCGCGAACCTACTCGAAGATAAAACAGCTAAAGATGGGGGAATGCCAAAAATGATTTCGGAACCCGTCAAATACTCGCCCCGAGAGGAGGTAGTAGAAATTGTAGCGGTTACAGGCATGGAGGGTATGAAGCACCTGTTCATAGATGAAGGAATCGAAGGACTTGGTCTACGACCAGTGAAATCTAAGCTATCCAAGAAACTGGAGGAAGAAATATTTTTTATAGCGAACCCTGCGAACGTAGATCTAAGGCCTCTTAAGAACCTGCCCCAAAAGGCAAATATAAAAAAAGGCAAAGCTCCTGTAAAAAATCTTTTCATCAAAGATAAGAAAGAAGGTGGAGTACGGCGACCGAATCCTAGGCGGAACAAGGATGACGCAATATACGTACTATTCGCACCCTCTGCAAGACTAGGGCATCCCAAGAACCGGCACCAGAAAGAAGGTGGTGCAGCAGTAGAGGAGGTATTGCCTTTTAAGAATCTGCCCCAGAATCAAGTAATGGAGAAAGGCCGAGCAGTGATTGAGAAGTCAAACGAAAAGAAGAGGTCCTTAGATCAAAAAGAGCAAGAAGGAGAACCGGAAGATCAACCAGGGCCATCCAAGAAGAGAACAGAGAAGGAACGAGAACCGGGAGAGCAACCGGAACCATCCGAGGAGGAAGTAGAGAAGGAAGGAGAAGTGCCAGTAGCCCAGCCCGGACCATCCAGGAAACGGCACCTAAATGAAAGAGAGCAAGATAGAGCAGAAGCAAAGAAACCTCGTAATGACAATGATCTAAGGCCAAAACGTAGAGGGAATGAGCTCCTACCAACAGAACAACTACTTTTCAAAGGAATGACGATTAATCATGAGAAAATTAGGAAACAACACATAAAAATCACAACCTTACAAGCGATTGTTTGTAAACAGGCAGACGAATACAAAAAGATAAAAGAATGGGTACAATATCTACAAGAGAAGATCAACTTAACGAATGAAGACCTCGCTCACTATAAAATGACCCAAGATCAATAAATAGTATGCATTTTAGCAGACTATGTGAATAGACATCATTCACATTGACCATAATGAAGTGCATTTATTGTCCTCATCCAAAGATCTCGACCAAGTCTCATCTCGTTCTGAAGGTACAATATGGGCCAGAGAACGGAAAGCACAAATAAATAAAACGTACCTCAAACTGCAATAGAACACTCGTAGCAGCCGCGTGTGAAAAGCCCACACATTCTCGAAACTTGTTGAGATCAGGTTAAAAGAATAACGGTAGGTATTTTTTTACTGATGCACCCGTGAATTATTTCATACTACACCTTCCTGGCCACATTGTAAGTAATTCATTGTAAACTTGAATGCGGAGACAATTCTTTGAGCTTACGGGACATAAAGTGTTGACTGCTTATATTGTAGAATTACTTAATAATTACAAAAAGCTTGACTGTTCTCTCCTGACCTTTAAGTGTATTTACAATATATGTTAGTCAACCACTTCGTTAGATTAAAAATCAAATTAAATGTAAGTTATATCCGATAAGCCTAATATTCAGGCAAGTAAGGCTATTTAACATCTGACGACGACCCTTCAAACTTGAGCAAAAAGGCGGGCAGTACTGCGTAACACAACAGACTAGTACACGAAATCTTAATTTAAAATTGTGCGTAAATGGCCTAAACCTAAATTATTACCACAGTTAAACATTTTAAAACATGATTAATAGGTGTAAGCTATATTTTTCTGGAAGTAAATAAATAAAAATCGTTTTTAGACCTTGTTTGCGGATTGATATTTATGTAATACAAACTCAAAAACAATTTTTCTTGCAACGCCATCCAGCGTTCAGTAGTTGAATTAAACGCTCTATTTGATCCACAGTAATTCAGCTTGTAATTTTTTTGTTGCAAATTAATAGAATTTTAAAATTACATAAGTTGCATTATATAACTTTATATAACTTATTAATACTTAATGTGTGTCACCAATAATATATCTCTAAAATAACTGAAAAGTAGTTTATAAAAAGCAAAATTACTCATTTGTCATCATGTTTAAAATCATGTTAAGACGTTCTATACCTTAGGAAGTAGAAAAGGATCTGTCATCTGGTACTGAGTGCAACTGCAGTCCAATTTTAATAGTGGGTTTGACATATTAACATGCTCTAACAGCATAACCTACTGTTACAGCATCTTTGATCATAATAAAAGGCAAATAAGTGTCAATAATAACCAAAAAAAATGTATTTTGATGTCGTAGTGATGTAGTACTAGGTTAAGATTGAAAATCTTTTAACTTTCATTTATTTACATACTATTTTACTTTCCTCAATGTATCTCCTATTATTTGTTAACTTTTTTAGACCGATTTTATATAAAATAAGTTTAGAAATTCAACCTGTCGACTGTCTAGTGAATACCTACATTTTAAGTAGGTATTTCCTATTTATTTTGTGTTCGAAATTAATGAAACACTCTCTAACAAACTTAGGAATAAGGACATGTAACCATTTCAATTAAATATAAAACGTAGTAACTAATTCAAATATGTAATATCCGTATTTATTCTGAGTATCATTCACTCAAATTTATGGGCAGTTTCTTTTTAATTAATACTTATATGTACCTAGAAATAAGGCTGTCTGTAAACAATTTAACTGTAAGTGCCATTGTAGCACTATGTAACTTCTTATCTTTTCAAATCCTGTATTCACGTAGTGTGCAATTAAAAATATTCTCTCTAGCTATCTGTTTTTTATTTATCCACCTATGTTCAGAAAAACCTACCTTGTCTTTTTGTCTACCTACTTATAAAATCTTATTACATTTATAAAGGCTCTATTTCACACTTACGGCAGTTAGTTAAATAATAAGATCGACAATGCGCTAACTTTCCAAATAAACTGGGCTTGAAAGTGAAAGTAGTTTTACCGCACTAAATTCAAACTAAATCTGTCTCACTTATTATTACCGAATCGTTTATATAACTTCCAAAACTCGTAGGTATCTACTTAAACATTATACAACCTGAATCTCACTGACCGCAAAAGTTTATGAATGAATTTGTATGTTTATTAGTCTTCTTCACGTTTAAACGTCATTCTCATTAGTCCTTACCATTATAAAACGGTAAACAGTAATACATAATACATTATAGGTATTATAAAAATTGCTACGGATGTAACTAAGTAGGGACTTAGCTGGTATCCTTGGTTATTTAATTTAGTTCTTTTATGCCCATAAAATGAAAATGTTCCCGGGGGATTTCATAGATCAAGGCATAGAATATCGAACAAACAACATAATACCACGACCTAACTATAGTAGGATCTAAGTACGTAAGTATAAAGACAAATACCTACAGTTTATTTTTTAATTATTATTTACTTATCGCAATACATACTTACTTTACTGTCTGTTCAGCGTCCTTTTCCTCTATCCACAGTCTTCTGTCGACGAAGATACGTAACCACATCTTGTATTATATATTAATGACGGAAACAAACCAATAATATGAATTAGATAGTTCCGCAATTAGTATATTATTATCTTCGCCGGTAACAGGAAAACCAAAAACATCCGTGTCTATGGGAAACACCAACGTCAAAACACACTGAATCATTAGATTTCTTAATTCTGAGTAGTGTGGGATTTACCTCAGGTAGGTATAGTTACCCAAAAATATTTAAGTATCATCATTCAAAGATAGGAATTACAAAAAGCTTCTACACTATCAGCGCCCTGGGATATCACCTACATAGTTAATTTCTGTGGAAATGCATACAGAAAATATAACTTACATTACTCGCTTGAAACAATTTTCAAAACTGATTAACCAGTTTAGGCTGGGCATAAAAAACCAACTCACACTAGCATTTAAAATATTAGTTAGGATTTTAAACCTGTCTCTGAATGATTGTCTGCAACTAACTGCTAATTGTACTCAATTAAATAAAAAAACAATTGCTCAAACCGCTTGTTTTATGAATTTTTGTGTCATTAAATTAAAATTACTAAGTCTTGAATAAATTACACTTTCAATTATCTATTCCATTCTTTAACTTCAATTATCAATTATTACCAAGTTTATAAGAATTTTCAATTGCCCATAGATAAGTCATTCTATCTGACCTCCTTAATCAGTAATGAACTGTTACATCAGAATTAATTAAAAAAACAAGTTCAATGCTTCAACATTTAATATCATAATTTTAAATAGGTACATATCACATTGATTATTTATACTCTGATACATTTCACATATTGTCATACAGACATTCTACCACATACACTTTGAGACTTATTATTGTCTTATAATATTATAGTGTAACAAATGCAACAAACAACAAATAGTTGAAGAGAAAGTATGTATAAAGTTAAATTATATTTCAGATAACCTTATGAAGAAACAAAACAACTGATATGAATCAAACTCATAAGTACTTGACAAAAGAGGTTTGAATAAAACAATAACTTAATTGTTACACTAATTAACTCTATTTGAGATATTATATCCTCTTATATTTAGTGATATTGGCAAGTTTACTCGACTATCAGGTCAGTGACACTCTCCTTGGTGACGAGGGCCACAAGGCTTCCAGAGGGAGGACGCTCTTCACCCTTGATCCACTTGTCAAAGAGCTGGGCAACATATGTGAGTGGTGTCCATGTACCAAAGTCAGCTTTGGGCATCCATTTCCTGTTCATCTCAGTGTCCAATGTTACAGGGAGTATTGCCACTGCCAGAGAACCCTCGGGTAGACCAGAATCTTTAGCACCCAGAGACTTTGTGAGTTGGTGGACAGCAGCCTTGGCCATACCATAGCCAATCATACCAGGCGTACCTTCTAAGGCCGCCTTAGCACCTGTCAGAGCCAGCAGGCCTCCAGCATTGAGGTATTTGGAGGCAACTGTAGCAGCAATGGAGGAACTCCAAACGGATTGACGCCACATAAGATCCGCTTGCTTGCTAAGGTCCTTCGCCGCGTTTCCGCCGGCCCAGCCGCCGGCAACACAAATAACAGCGTTCACTTTTTGACCTTGCAGGGCGCTGGCTAGCTCGTTGACGACGTGTTCTTCTTGCTGGAGCCACGAAGCGTCTTTGGGCACGGTGATGTTGAAGTCAGCTTTATCGTTAGGGTTCATATCAATGTTGGCGACCCACCAGTTAGCTGATTTGAAGTGGTTAACAACCGCCGCTCCGAGAGCGCCTCGCCCGCCGTACACTACAATCTTTCCGCTAGCCATGTTCACGTCTAACCGATATCACGGTACGAAACCAACTGACTGGCTCTACAAGTAAAAGTAATGGTCGTAGCTATAACTTGTTACACTGTAGTGCGCGGCGCGATAACCTCGCCTCTCGTTTTTTGTAGTTGACTATAGACAATGAAGGACAATGTTTTCTAGGTTAGTAATTATCTGCGGCTCTGTGGAGACGCAAGTTTTTGTGTCTTTAATTTATTAAATAACTGTCTGTGATTGTACAGAAGAATAAACAAATTCATTCGTTTTGTTGACAGATTTTGCTAGAGGGAGATAAAATCTGATTGTCATTTTGACAGTAGCTTGACAGATGTAGTGTCGTTCTAAAACACTTAAAATACTGCGGACGAATTATAATGACATACATACATACACAAACGTCACGCCTCTTTCCCTTAGGGGTAGGCAGAGATCACATCTATAATATAATTATAGTGTCGCTTTTTTAAGCTTTAAGTCACGGTAATATTATAAATATCTAAGTTTGTTTGTTTGGGTATTTTGAAGTTTGTCCGTCAACTACGCTGAAACTACTTGGGTGAGGAATATATTCTCTGTCAGGATTGACATTGATTCCAAGACATAATTTAAATTTATACGAACCTACTTTCTTTGTTATCCAAATGCTGAATACTTACCTACTTACCATACAAGACAAATAGTTTGCAAACTGATAGCAAATAGTAAATAAAACTTTGTGAGTAAAACCTATATTTGCAACCCCCATGTAATCGATCGTAGCGATCAATGCTCGTTCCTTATCTGTATTAGGTCTTTGCCCATGCATGGGCCAATTATAATGATAAGTAGTTTATGGATCAGGTAAATAGCTAATACTATGAAATAAAAACAATATTCAAACTTAGATATATTTATTGAGATACGCATACGCTTATGTATAAAATTACTTCCTCTTACCTACATAGTGCTATTTACTAATTAATTCAGTTCACAATGAATATTTTTAACAAAGAATGTATGTATCTATTCTATTGCAATATTATTAATATCTTTACTGAGTACCCTATTGTCTACACGAGTATATATTTGTTATTAAATTGTAAGAATAATAAACATGATGAAATTAAATGACTGATTGATATTGATTAATGTTTGATTATCATGTTTTTTTTTAATGATTAATGATAGTGGTTAGAATAAAGGTGATTTTATAATGACAATAAACGTGCATCACTATCTATTTGCATTGAGTAAAATATGCTTATAAGAATGTTTACAGTGATACTAAATACTTTGAATATCAAACTTATATTATTTAATAATTCTGCTTTTCGGTGGTCGTTTTCTCGATTAATGTTGAAAATGAAACTCAGGATGACCGCTACTACAGCTGACATAACCTATGGATAAAAAAGCAAAATAATAAAACAAAAAATAAAACACAAATTAAGGTGACACTTGAAAAAACAAACGGTGGAAAAAAAGGCAAAGATCCTGAAAAGTTGGCAAAATGAAACACAGTAATGTGATAACAAAATAATATAAAAAATAAAAATAAGGCGACACTTGAAAAAAATAAAAGACGCACATTTGGAACAAAACGCAAAAAGCCTAAAAAAAATTAGACAAATACTTGGTAAAATTAAACGCAGTGCTATGTTGATCAAACTTTGGCGGCTAGGTTTAAATAAATAAAAACGGTTTGTGCCTTTATGAAAATGGATATGCAACTACAAGGCGCTTGTATGAAACTATTACAGAAGAATCGAAGTTAAAAAATGACCAGATAGCTAAATTCTATTTAAAAACAAATTAATCGCTCCTATTTCATTACACATACCTACTTATAATTAAGTACTTAGGTTATAAATGATACGAAAAGAACAAAACTATGCATCTGAACTTCTTACGTTACACAGTAGACATTTCGTTTTAAAATTTTATACCTATGTAATGAATTTTAACGTTACAGCCGGTTACTATGGACGTATTTTAAAAAACGTGTCATACAACCCCGAAGTATTATTTCCAAGATAGTCTTGCAGGGAAAGCGCGGGGTCAAGGCCGAAGGTCATTTTGATGACGTCACAGAACACTACCATAGTCATCATTCCAACTGACGTGTGATAGAGCCAGTCGGCTAACTTCTTGTGTGTATGCTGGCCGTCCAGAAACGAAATTATTAGGGCCAGAACTCCCGCGCTTGCCTGCGGTAAGCAAAAATATTTGTTAATCATAATACAAAACTTTGTAAGAAATAGGTAGGTACAAAATTGTTAGTCAGATGTTTTATAATATGAACTAAAGGCCGTTGGATTTTTTCTACCAATCATATTTATCACAATGTTTCGGAAATTCCCCACCTAAAACTTTATTGCTTAGGAACAGACTTGTTAAACATATCGGATATTCCGGCCTAATAATACTTTGTAGCATAACCTGGTATTATTCACCAAGAACCTACTGAAAAATAGATAATTACTTGTACGTGCAATTAACGATATAAAGATAGATTGAGTACAGCAATCATTACATTTAATATAACTTAATTCTACTTCAATTGTTTCTAAAGTAGGTCTACACACTTTGGCGATTATCTAGTGTCTGTACTCCGTGATTCCTATTAATTAAAGGTGCGTTTTAAAAACTTATGCTACATTTTAGACAGCCTATTGCGGTTGTGGAAGAGAGACGTCGCTCTACGCAGTGTAGTGCACTATCACTCTCCCACAACTACGATAAACTACTTGCTAAAATGAATTGATAGGCGCCATGGACTTTTCATTGTATCCTGCCTCCCATTGGTTACCTTCAAATTTGCAAATTTTACTTGAAACGTAACCTCACAACCTACTTTTAGTACTTTTACCAACAGTTATGAAGGTACGAAAGGTTATTGCTCAATGTCACATAATTAAGTTTACTTCCTATCTGCAATGCGGGATAATTAATTAAGTATTTAATCACCGTATGCACAAACGTCAGTAAATAAAGTTTCTTTTTTAAGCAGAGTATAGAGGTACAGATAATGAGACATCAAGGAATGTAGCTATACAAATTATTATTTGTGAAAATTATTGATAACATATTAACGGCCAAAAAAATGTTACTCTATTTCCCTTCAAACTGCAGTAAAATTACCCTTCCTCAAATACTCATTATTAATAGCTTCAAGCCGTCCTAAAATTAAGGGATTATTCGAATATTCCAAGCCAAAAGCAGAGTTCACAATATTAATGACTGATATGACAAATATGAATATGACAATGATATCATTGAGTATGACCGCTGAGGGTTGGTCTTCGTGATCGTTGAGGTCCAAGCCACCGATTATCACGAATAACAATCCAACGAGTAACTAAAACAAAAGAATTATGAAAGACTTTCCACAGATATAAAATGGTAAACAATCAATAAAGAGGTTGATTTATATTTTATCTATGGTTAAGTAGTAAAAGGCATTTACATTTTTACTTGCTAAATTGTTGCAAGATGACAACACTGATTATAATAAAGTAAATGTGCCAACACTAATACACTAGGTATGCGCATCTGTTGAATCGTACCTACTTTGGCATACAAAGAATATCTTTGCCATTTTAAATTGCGCATATTTTACGCTTGAATAAACCTCATTGATAATGATAGTCTGGCTGAATTTAAATAAATAGAACTTACTGGCTTTGATACAATGTTGTGAATGTAAAGACCTCACTTTTGCATTTGTACAGATAACTACAGATTATTTTTAACAACGAAAGCTTTTAAAACTTATACAAAATTGACCAATATGTAAGCTAGCGTAAGCCATCGATGAATGTCTTCCTATTGTTTGCCTATATTATCTGATCAATAGGTATATCTTTCGAACGACAATAGTAAATTGCAAAGTGGCAGTGTGCTTGCTTTGCTTGCTGGTGCCAGTTACCTCTCGGCGAATGTGAGCGAAAAGACAAACGAAGTCGTGTGCGTATTGTAAATGGCGCCTTCTCTCGTCTGACCGCTCACATACCTCATGAGATGACTAGCATTAGCGTGCACACTGTAGGCTTTCCGGTTCCTGTTTAAGGCCCGTGGCCCAAAACAAAAATCTCCTAAATTTAATCTACGTCCAAATATCTAGCTAGCGAAGAGTCAAAGGCTGACACGAGGACGTTCAGCACTGTGACGACGAAGGCTGTGGCTGTGGTTCCGTAGTTGATGTTGAGGGCAGACGTGCGATGGCGCGGCCTGTGGAACCAGCAGTCCCTCCACAGATTCAGGGAGAGGAGCACGAACCCCATCGCCACCTACAGAGCCTTTATGACGCATGAGGAGTTCACAAGCATTTCGGAATTAAAGGGATAATAAACAGTTCTTCTAGTTACGCCTTCGTTCGTTGACACCTTCGATAAAGTAGAGTAAATCCAAAATCCAAAATTAACTGCCTGCCGATTCCCTAAATATGGATTATTTGAACCAAATTAGTATAAACTATGAAGGACTATAAACACATAATTTTCGTCTTTACACCACCAGTTAATGTAAGGTTGTTGTAGTTGTAGAAGCACGATGCCGCTCTTCAGCATATAGTGCGCCATCACGCTTACACTATACAACAGCCTTTTAGTGATGGCGGTTGAACAAAGCAGGTAGGAAAGAAGGGCCTACGCTTCTTGACCCAAGTCTCATTACTGGTGGCGGTAGGATAGACCGTAGATATATACAGGGTGACTTTGAAGTCGTGGGCAATATTTTAAACTAAGACACTGTATATGTATTACATGTAGGAAAAAAGAGCCCGTTCTTCTTCACACAATCGTAGACCGACCTCGCCAGTTCTCTCACTTGTCCAAGTTACTGTCCTGTAAAATTACATACCAAAATGATACCAAACCCTCACCTGAAGTACAATAGATATGGATATGAGCACCACCAGCAGTGTGTAGAACTCGTGCTTGGGCCCCACTTGTAGGACGTACTTCAGCTGGGACGCGTTGGACGTCAGCAGGGCGATGTCCAGCATACCCTGCGCCACTGTCTTCTTTGTGGCATAGCGGTTCGCGTCCAGACCTTTGACCTGGAATATTTTAATGGTAGAATGTCATTTTTTGCTGCTCAACCCAAATGGTAATAGAGGTTTGTAGTATGTGAATTTCTTTCCATTCTTTCTTAACTTCTGGAGATCTAAATCGATGTAATAAGTAGGTATCCTGTGAATGCAAATTACTCTGGCTACATTTTATGTTCAGAAATAAAACAGAAATTAGAATAAAAAATGTTTTAATCAATAAATGGTTATGCAACTAGTAACTACTGTATTTTCTTTAATATTCGTATTTTTTATGTTTTTGTGTGATTTGGTACTCATCGTGCCTTCGGCGATATGCTCTCTAAAGGCTCCGCATAAAATGTGGCTTCTATCCCATAAAAAAAAAAATATTTCATACATTAGGTGCTTTTGAAATGGTACTGAGTTGCATGATTTATTAAGGCGTTAGAACTTCAATATGAAATTCGATAATGCTTTCTGCAAACAGTAAGTTTGATAACCCTCAAGCTAAGAGGCGAAAAAAAATTTATAAGTCGTTATAACCGGTGAGTATAAATATTTACAGTCATATTAATTACCCAAGAAAAAGCTAATTGTGGGGTCAGGGTCAAAGCACTGAGGGACCCTCCACCACTTTTTTTCAGTAAGACCTTTGCCTTTACGGAAACTAGACGGCGTAAAGTGGTGTAATTCTTCCACTAGTCATTAGTCTTACTCTAGGAGGCAGTAGTATGCCCCCAGATAGAAAATAGCTTCATGCGGTGACTATTCAACTGAATCAGTTGGTACTCAGCTCAGCTAAATATGACCTCAACTGACAAGGTTAGGTGGAAGGATACTAAAAATTATTCTTTCATTGCCGACCTCTTTTTATACGTACGTAAGTAAACAATAAAAGAAAACGTCGATTAAAACTTATTAAGACTTATATTGCTTGCATGGCGGAAATCTAAGCTCATTGTAGAGATTTTTAAGAAATATTAATATCAAAATGCATGCGTACTGGCCGGAAAACATAGTAAAATAAAAAAATGTAATATCATGTAAGGACTAACTATAGTATAGTCTATTTTGTTACCCTAATCTTAATTCAATAACAGAGTACAAGATTCAATTTTTTAATGTAGAAGACTTGACTTGACAACTATGGGAAGATATCACAATTTAAACATAGATATCATCTCACTCACTCACTCGTGTGCCATTAAAAATGCTGGCCACCATGGGGCAACACCCCTTAACCAATCCACAATACTCTATCCTACTCTAATATTACAAAACAAATTGTTACTAGTTTTAATAAATAAAAACATTTACTTCATCGCACACGATATCAGTGGGTGCATCCTGTTCCTTGGTGACGAGCTCCTCACCATTACTAAGGTCACTGGCACCGTTCTCTTTGCTTCCCTCCGTTCCCTCCTCCATTTTCATTAAAAAGAAACTCAACACAAAACGATCAATTTTGAAGTGCAACTGGGATCGCGGTCGGACGCCAACTGATCCAAGCCACGATTGTCAGAAACCGTAAATTATTTGATACTTCCTTTAAACAAGGCCAGAAATATTCCTAAATAAGTACATTGAATCAATGTTCATACCTATTCACTTTAGAAACTCTTAATTTATTAAGTAATCTTATATTCCAAAGGATATCGATCATCAGAATGTATAATTGAGTTGTTCTGTGAAATCGAATTATGAATTATGAAATTAGTAAATCTACACGTAGGGCATGAGTATAGTTTCCTAAATTTCGAATTCTTGGATTCGTGTTAAATACTTTGACCGTTCAAAGCTTTGTTTATCGATCGATTTAATTTGAACTCAATGCATGCGTGGTGCGTGGTATGAGGTATGTTGTAATTTCTCTTCAATATTTTTTTTTAAATACTTTCGATAAACACGATAAACTTTTTAATCACATCGAATACTACCTAGATCTTTAAATTCTCACTTAGCAACAACTACTGGCTTGAAAGAAGACATTCTGTCCAGCCTGTTGAAAACACTATTATAGACAGGCTTCCAAAGGGTAACTTTTAAGCTCTATTTTTTAACGCCACATTATTAAAATAGCATTCAAGGAGTTTTTGCGTGTAAGGATTTTTTAGCGGTAAAACCCTTTTTCAAACCACTTAAATGTATAATAACCCCGAAAATACCAATTTTGAAATATTTTTTTATGTTGTAAAACATGGGAATGATGCTAAATTAAAACAAACAATGAAAACAGGTCGTTGGCCGCCAACACTGACTACAGGAAGCTACGTTTCTTGGCATCCTTGTTACAAGGCTGTGCGAATCACTACATAACACGCTTCACACTCACAATTAACCATTCCGGTAATTAATTATATTTTACCTACTTACTGATTATTTGTATTGTGTTTTTCCTAGCCTAAAGCATCCCACAGCTGGGCAAAGGCCTCCCCCAAGTTCTTCTACGATTCCCTATCTTGTATAATATCGAATTTAAAATTGTATAAAACAAAGTCGCTATCGCTGTCTGTCTGTCTATTCGTTTAAATCTTTCAAACTACGCCTCGGATTTTGAAACAGTTTTATTTAATAGATGAGAGTGATTCAAGCAAGAGGAAGGTTTATATGTACCTATAATACATCAGTATTTCACCCGTGCGAAGCTGGGCCTACCCCAGCTCCCCAGCTCCGAGGTCGCTAAAATTGTCTATTTACTACATTAATTGTTTTAATTTAGTCATCATCTATCTGTCTGACTATGTTGCGAACTTGCGATCGTCTTTTATTCTCACTACCGCAGCTAAGAACCAATGTTTTAAATAGAGCGAATGTTATTTGAATAAAGAATAAATTAAAGTTATAACAAAGTAGAGCTACTTTGTTTTCAATTCTTTGTTTTGGTGGTACACGGAAAAGATAAGTAATTATTAAAACGTGCAGATAAAATCTGTATTATGATTAGAATATAGTAGGTAGTTACCTATTAGAAAGATATAGACAATAGGCAAACTTTATTTTGATAAAAAGTGAGTCACATTAAATCACTGCTCTACAGGTTTGCTACAGTAGCAACTGCTAGACTTTCCAGAAATTGTTTTACCAAAAATTGCGTGCAAACACTCAACAAAAATACGCAATTAAAAGATTGTCCGAACAATAAAACAATACCTGCCGGACACACAACAGAAACAAAGAAATGATACGGATCTCACAACACGATCACAATAAAATTAGTCATTAACACGTTAAAAATACATTTTAATATTTAAGCTTGCTACATAGTAGGTACTTACCCCATTCCTCAATCCTGTAGGTAATATAGCAGCCATTTTCTAAATCTTCTCAACACACTATCAACTATCCAACATAACTTTTTAAAATCTAAGTTTTTTTCAAATTCGACTTTTCACGTCGCGGTCGTTTTCCGTGGGAAGTCTGCACTCTACAGCGTGCTGTTTGAAAGTAATAAAATCGATGTGGTAACCAGACAACGGTTGACACAACAACTATTGAACACGCTTTATCAATGACATTGTATTTATCGGATTCAAAAGTTTATTGACGAAATCCTGAAGACTAATGTAAAGTAATTAGCAAGAGTCGAGTTGAAACTGTCGTAATATGCTGCGTGCGCGTCTTTTGTTTATAAATAATGCGCATTTACCTCTATCTACAGATTATTTACATTTATTATTTACTTTATTCAAAATGCTTTGTTCTTTTTTTTCTGTGTATCAGACTTGAGACTACAACTGGCTAGCTGAAGTAACTGAAATCAAATATCTTGACGACGAAATACATTAACTATTTAGTCGTAACTACTTACGCACGTAACGTGGGAATATAAACAGCTGCTATATGTAACGGGCACCAGTAATTTTGTAATTTAGATAGATACTTACTACTGTACCTGCCTACCTACATAAAAGAATATCAGTGTGGGTTTGCTACAGTAACAATCATGAAGGGCTCTTTAATTCTAAATACCGAACTTCAATTAATATCAGGTAGATTCTCATATGCTTAATGCTCAGTTTTTTTTTTACTCTTTTACGTTGATTTAGATGCAAGCCCTGGTCTCTTCTTTCTATAAAAAAGGCATGTACATACTTACCGATATTCAATCCTACCTATAGCTCACCAAAACTTTTCGAACTTGGACTTAAACTTGTATCTACATAGGTGCACCAACATAACAATGTTATTTAAGTAGTTAAGTATCAACATTTTTATCACAATGGGTAGATATGAATTAGGATTACCAACCATAGAATAGCAGGGTAACTTATTTTAATACCACAGGGTAAGTATTTATGTAGGCACCCACTTTATTCAGTCATTTACATACGACCTTACAAAAAACTTCCTGAGCTGAGAATCGAATCAACGACCCGACATTCGATAGCAGCTGACAACAACGGTATCAAGTAAACATTTTGTACGTTTTATTTAGATGTAAAGTGAAAATTTCTGATCAAATTTTCTACATTACATTCTTGATAAGTGTTTTGTAAAGAGTTTGTTTAAGTTTACTCAACTACAACAACTATTGAAATTGTTAAATAGCAGTTAACATTGTAAACTCTCTAATTAACTTTTAATACTTAGATTAAGTTTCTCGGCACATACTCCTGCGTAATCTTTAACTTTTTGCGTAGGAATTAATTAGGTCAAGGGCCCTACTAAAAAGTATTTTTCTAACGTAAGAATATGGGCTAATATCTACATGACTGTACAAAGATAAAAATCATGTGCTTATTGCAAATCATTTATCATGCCCAATCGCAGTGCAACCCATGCGACGGTACCTACCTAATTTTAATTTTAGAAAGTAACTTTATCCTGATTTTAATACACTTTGTTACCGATACAAATAGATTCTACATCTGTATTTCACCTTTTTATCCAACCACTAGCTCCATCAAAAGACATACAAAATAAAAAATCTATAAATCATGTTCATAAGTAAGAAAAGTAAAGAGCGAAACTACGTTGCGTGCAGCTACAGTCGTAAAACTTTATCCTTTTAAAATGATAGGATACAGTAAGTTTGGGGGATTATTGGAACCCCAAAATGAAGGAAATATAGTTCTTAATGTTGAGAAATACTTGAAGATTTCTCTGCATTCTATTTCATCATAAAATAAAGTTAAAATAAATTAGAAAAGTTTTCTAAGAATTTCATAAAATGAAACGTGCGCGCGCTCCGCCCGCCCGATTTCGCGTCCACGATCTGTCAAAAATGTTTCCATTCTTTCGATGGCTTGTGTTGTTTGGATAAATTCAAAACAATAATGATTTACACATCAGTTAATTCGTGAATTCTTTTTATTTATTGTGACGTTCTAATTGTGCTTTTGCTGTGTTTCGTTTGTGTGCTAATATCATGTGAAGAACCTGCGTATCCGTGGCGCAGTCAAAATATCCCTTGCGCGAGCAGATCGTAGATCTTCCAGATGCTGCCTTCTATGCCTGTTCTGTTTACCAGGGAGAGTCAAGATGCTTTTGGGAACAAAATTGAGCCAAGCACAAGCTTTTTCAGTCAAAATTCCTTTTCAAAACCTATTATCAAGCCAGAGGTGAGTCAGTGAACATTGCTGATGATTTTATCTAATTTCTGTCAGATATCATATGTTGTAGGTCAAAATTATCATTTAGAGCTATTCATAGAAAGTCTTGGCTATTGTTTATACACTATTCCACAGGATTGCATATCAAATACAGTGTTATTACTACATAAGAGATTGCTAATACATGTGTCGCCATATTTATAACGTAAATGATCTATTTACATGACCTTATAATGTTGTTATTGTTTCAGCCGCCACCACCGAAGGTTGCGCAGGAGGTTGCGAAACTAGCACCAAAGGAAACTAAGAGCAAAACAAGTGCTAAGAAAAAAGTTGATCCGCCTAAATTTGATGACAATGTTTTAGAGACAGGTAAACATGAAAGTGACATTTTTAGCACCATTCACACTTACATAATTATTGTAATATTTATTTTAATATAATCAATCTTTAAATAAATATTGAATAGACAACTGTGTTTGTTGTCTTTGCTACATATGTTTTTCTATGTAAAACCAAAGGCTACCCAATTGTATGTTATTGTTCGTTGTAAACTTATGACAGATAACACTTGCACAGAACTTTTATTTAGAACATGTCTCCGTGTCTGTATTACATATACATGTGTTAGTTTGTTCCTTGCCCACCTGTTACATTATTTTCATAATCATAATGAATGCCATAAAAATTCTTGGAAGTAATGACCATAAAGTCAGCAGAAACTTTATTTTGGTTGATGGTAAATAGGTTTCTCTGTAACTTAGTTTTTACCAATGCTTACATTTACTATTTGTTTACTACTGCATCTAAATTGAAATTAAACCACATGTATAAACACAATACTAAACATTTGTATATCTCTCCTTTCAGCTTTAGTTAGATCCTATTATACAAAAGTACAATCAAGATTTTCCTCGAACACATCGGTGCCTAGTAACAAATTTGTTCAGTTTCAAAATATCCTAAAATTATTTGACCCTTCTAAAGAGACTCCTGTAGATTTGTATAAGAAGATAGAGGAACTATTTGGTACTGAGCACAAGGATATAGTGGAAGAATTCCTCTTGTTTCTGAAGCCGGGCCAAGCAGCACAGGTTGGCCGTTTTATGGACCACTTCATGTTAGTTCAAATAACTGGCTTCATAGAACTATTGCAAGTAAGTCTGTAAAGTAATATTAGCATGTTGCAAAGCGAAGTTTGCAGAATTTTCCTTATCATATCTCTTGAATGTATTGCAATTTTTATTTTATTTTTGGTATGGTAATACTTGGTATTCTTTTTTTTTATTTACTGGTAATTTGATGCACTTGAGAATAAGGTTTTTTTTCATAATATTTATATTAATTTATTAAGTAGTATGTAGTTAGAAGTTGTGTTTGTTCAGAAATTAGAACTATCACTTAGAAATATAAAGAAAGTGATTCTTACTAACAGTATTGTCTATGATTGATTAATGTTATTGTCTATTAACCCATCCTAAAGTGTTCTAATAAAGAATAGATTTGATACCATTCACCTTGGATATTTGGATATTAGCCAAATGTTAAATCAATTATTAATAAAAGCAAATTACTTTCCATTGCATATTTCTGTTTAAGATAATATCTCAGACATGTATTCAATAGAACTAAGTTTAAATGTCTGCATGAATTAATAAGAAATACTTTTAAACCAGAAATAGTATGACTGTGGTAAAATTACTCTTAACAAAAAAAAGTGGTATATTTGATTTTCTTACCAAAGTAATTAATATACAAAATAAAATACGTTAGTGAAACAATAATGTTGCCTCATTGAATAATTTTTAATTCAGTTGAAATTCACATCAATATTTATATTGTTCTGCTAACTGGCGAAAGTTTTTGCTTAAAGTATAGTTTCTTGTCTCTGGCATTATTGATTAATAATATTTTTTATTTCCTTTTCTCTTTTCATTATCATCAGGTACAAAATGTTAAAACTATAGTTATAATTCTAGTTTTAAATTACTTTTATTATGAATGGCTCTTTATCTTGAATATCATTTGCATTGCTATGCAAAGGCCTCCCTGCTCTCCTTTCGCCTTTGATTCTATGGGTCATTATTCTGATATTTCTACTCCAATAAAGCTTCCCTTTTTTTTCATTACAATTTTCACTCAGCTTAAGTCTAAACATTCTGCATACTAGAGTCAAGTGCCGTTTTAAAATAGCCTTTATCGATATTATGTACCTACTCGTTTATGTCTGTACACTGTGTACTGTATGTATGTACACTTGAAGAAAAACCACCTTTTAAACAAACTTCCATCATATCCAAAAATCGGAAGAAATAAATTTGAAAGAAATGTCTAATCCCTAATTTTAGTTTTCCTTTCCCACCGTAGGATAAAAGCCAGTCTTTACTCTTCTTCCATTGTTCATCTGCATCATTATTCCCTGCCGTAATTCCAATTTTTTATTTGGGGTCGGCACAGCATGTCTTCTTCTTCCACACGTTCCTATCTGACGTCATCTCGCAAAGGACACTCGTTGCAGCCATATCATCTTTCACGCAAACCATCCATCGTTTCTTTGGTCGTCCTCTTCCCCTATATCTATCCACATTCATATCAGCACCTTTACCACGTGATCCTCTTTCCTCTGCATGACATGTCCATTGTCCATACCATGACAGCCGGCTACCGCGAAGTTTTTCTGTTACTTAATATACAATTAATTTATCAGAGCACGTTCGCCCGCAAGCCGACGGTCCTGCGCAAGGTGCTGCGCGCGCTAACAAGCGGCATCAACAGCGGCAACAGTGAGGAGATGCGCGCGCGCGTGTTGCCGCACCTACGCTCCAACCCCTGCCTCATCACCATGTTCAAGTCCTTGTTTCCCGATGAGAGGCCGCCTGAAAGGTAAAAATTATGAATTATTTTGTATATTAAATATAATTACTTGGATTTTAGAATTACTTTTTTAAATCGAAATTTGGCTTTGATCTCTTCGTCAAACTTCAACTCACTGTACATTGTGAAAAGATAGTCGGCGATTAAACTGACTTCCCTGTGTAACCCAATAATTTGGTAATTGTAGTAGCTGATAAAAAGCTTTCCTTTTTTTGTTCCGATGTCCTAACTTTTTGAAAACAGAATTTCTAAGCAGATTGACAACCTGTGTATGGATGTTGGACCAAGTGCTGCCCAGAATGAAGACGTACTTTAATTTGTTCTTTGCCTCTATACTAACCTATAAATCGGAGCACTCTAAACTCTGTCCCTGATTTTTTGATCTAAATTTGAACTTGATAAACAAATAAATGGAGTATTTTTACAGTATTGAGGCAAAGAATAATAATTGCTCTAAGTAGTAAGTCTGGGTATCACTTCGTTTGAACCCTGTCAATCCCCTTTATCATTTAAAGTATCAAATGCAAATATTATAATCTTCTCTTCGTTTTTGCAGTGCGTACGAGACAGGCACGGACATTATAAACGAGAGCTTCCTGACCAACGACAAGGGCTACGACGTGTGGGAGGTGGAAGAGGAGAGCGACAACAAGAAGAAACTCAACGCGAAAGAGAGCTTAGACACAGTGGTGAGTAGAGTAACCAGTACTTGTATGAACAATATAGGTATTTACGTCCGAAGCCAGTTTTAGCTCTTGAAATATTACTCGAATCGATTTTGGTTGACGAAGTAGTATGCTATTTTTGCGATTGATGAAGACCAACATAACCCTTATCAGAAATAGTTTTGTAAGTCAGGTCAATTTAGGTCGTCAAAATATTTTATTGTCGAATGAATGATTTTATATAAGTTTCCTTTTGTGTTACTTAAGCGTTTTGAGTACTAGAAATATTTAAGTAACGTTTGCCTATGTCGGCAGTACCTGCACGGGCGCGTGTTCCTGCAGCACGGGCGACTGCTGCGCTCGGCCAGCGTCGCCTTCCCCTACAGCAAGGAGCCCTACCGGGTGCAGGCGCGCCGCCTCGCGCCCGCACACGCGCACCTCTCACCGCCAGACTCCGAGGAGGAACGCGCCTCACCCAAACGAACCGCCAAGAACAACCCCAAGATCCCACCTAAAAAACCCAAGAAGCTCGCTAAATCCCCCACGAAGAACGTCAAAGATGTCAACGACAATACCAAACACAAAGACTGCGCCGTCAACATCATGAGCCCCAAATCCACACAAAGGAAAGCGCAAACGAACAACAAACCCAAATGCAAAAAGGAGCCAGAGAACAAAACTGACCAGAAACGCGAGAGGAAAGACAGCAAAACCAACACGTTTCAGAAGAAAGACGAGTGCTCGAAGCCTAAGCAGCCGAAGATAGAGACTGCTGTTACGATAGAAACCAAAAAGATTGAGAAGGGCAGCTGGACGCGGGACGAGGACAAGACCATGCTGCAGGTGCTGAAGGGTGAGGCCAGCTCCGAGCAGGTGTTCGGGCGCATCCGGGAGCTGCTGCCGCACCGCACACACACAGAGATCAAGGAGCGGTTCTGTCACGTCATGACCCTCTTACAACAGATGGCGGTCGGTGAAGTTACTTAGTTTTAAGCAGAACTGAATTTAATAATTAAGTGAAAAAAGTATTTATAATTTGTAAAAATAAAAATTATTTTTGAATTTTAGATTGTTGTGTTACTCGTGATTGATTACTTAAATACACCTAAATACTTTTCTATTTGAAATAAAACATGGAATTCCGAAAGAGCTATCGCCTAAACAAAAAGGATTATAAACTCCACCAATATAACATAAAGCGGTCAAGTGCGAATCTGACTGGCGACACTGAGAGTTCCGTACCAATAAGCTAAAAAGAAATAACTCTGAAATAAATTTGGTATTTAATTCCAGCATGATACCTTCACTCGTCCCTGAGGTCGTGTCGGTCTTCAGACAGACGAAAGGACGACAAAGTGATCCCATAAGAGTTCCGTTAAGGTACCGTTTCAAGTTACGGAACCGTAAAAATAAGGAACCTCAAAAAACGTAACTGAAAACATTTTATATCTGTTACGCAGAAAGTTTTTTCATCCAGTAAGCTATAATCACATACTTAAAAACCAAAATTTCAAGTCTAAAGGTCATTTAATTCCGATGTTAAGCGAAAGCAAATTTCCCGTGCAGTTCCCGAGGGATAGCCGGGATGCAGTTCTCGAGGGATAGCCGGGATAGAGTTCCCGAGGGATAGCCGGGATGCAGTTCTCGAGGGATAGCCGGGATAGAGTTCCCGAGGGATAGCCGGGATGCAGTTCCCGAAAGATAGCCGGGATAGAGTTCCCGAGGGATAGCCGGGATGCAGTTCTCGAGGGATAGCCGAGATAGAGTTCCCGAGGGATACCCGGGATAGAGTTCCCTAGGGATATCCGGGATGGAGTTCCCGAGGGATAGCCGGGATAGAGTTCCCGAGGGATAGCCGGGATAGAGTTCCCGAGGGATAGCCGGGATAGAGTTCCCGAGGGATACCCGGGATAGAGTTCCCGAGGGATAGCCGGGATAGAGTTCCCAAAGGATAGCCGGGATAGAGTTCCCGAGGGATATCCGCGATAGAGTTCCCTAGGGATATCCGGGATAGAGTTCCCTAGGGATATCCGGGATAGAGTTCCCGAGGGATATCCGGGATAGAGTTCCCTAGGGATATCCGGGATGGAGTTCCCGTGGGATAGCCGGGATAGAGTTCCCGAGGGATAGCCGGGATGCAGTTCCCGAGGGATAGCCGGGATAGAGTTCCCGTGGGATAGGCGGGATAGAGTTCCCGAGGAATAGCCGGGATGCAGTTCCCGAGGGATAGCCGGGATAGAGTTCCCGAGGGATAACCGGGATAGAGTTCCCGAGGGATAACCGGGATGCAATTAGGAGTTAGGTTTGGATTTTAGTTAGGTTAGGTTAGGTTTGGTTTTTAGTTAGGTTAGGTTTGGTTTTTAGTCAGGTTAGGCTAGTTGCGGTTGTTAGTTCGGTTAGGTTTGGTTTTTAGTTAGGTTAGGTCAGGTTCGGTTTTTAGTTAGGTTAGGTTCGGTTTTTAGTTAGGTTAGGTTTAGTTTTTAGTCAGGTTAGGTTAGTTGCGGTTGTTAGTTCGGTTAGGTTTGGTTTTTGTTTAAGTTAGGTAAGGTTCGGTTTTTAGTTAGGTTAGGTTTGGTTTTTAGTTAGGTTAGGTTAGGTTCGGTTTTTAGTTAGGTTAGGTTAGGTTTGGTTATTAGTTAGGTTAGGGATAAAGTTCCCTAGGGATAGCCGGGTTAGAGTTCCCTAGGGATAGCCGGGATAGAGTTCCCGTGGGATAGCCGGGATAGAGTTCCCGTGGGATAGCCGGGATAGAGTTCCCGAGGGATAGCCGGGATGCAGTTCCCGAGGGATAGCCGGGATAGAGTTCCCGAGGGATAGCCGGGATGCAGTTCCCGAGGGATAGCCGGGATGCAGTTCCCGAGGGATAGCCGGGATGCAGTTCCCGAGGGATAGCCGGGATAGAGTTCCCGAGGGATAGCCGGGATAGAGTTCCCGAGGGATACCCGGGATAGAGTTCCTGAGGGATAGCCGGGATAGAGTTCCCAAAGGATAGCCGGGATAGAGTTCCCGAGGGATATCCGGGATAGAGTTCCCTAGGGATATCCGGGATAGAGTTCCCTAGGGATATCCGGGATAGAGTTCCCGAGGGATATCCGGGATAGAGTTCCCTAGGGATATCCGGGATGGAGTTCCCGAGGGATAGCCGGGATAGAGTTCCCGAGGGATATCCGGGATAGAGTTCCCGAGGGATAGCCGGGATGCAGTTCCCGAGGGATAGCCGGGATGCAGTTCCCGAGGGATAGCCGGGATAGAGTTCCCGAGGGATAGCCGGGATAGAGTTCCCGAGGGATACCCGGGATAGAGTTCCTGAGGGATAGCCGGGATAGAGTTCCCAAAGGATAGCCGGGATAGAGTTCCCGAGGGATATCCGGGATAGAGTTCCCTAGGGATATCCGGGATAGAGTTCCCTAGGGATATCCGGGATAGAGTTCCCGAGGGATATCCGGGATAGAGTTCCCTAGGGATATCCGGGATGGAGTTCCCGAGGGATAGCCGGGATAGAGTTCCCGAGGGATATCCGGGATAGAGTTCCCAAGGGATATCCGGGATAGAGTTCCCTAGGGATATCCGGGATGGAGTTCCCGAGGGATAGCCGGGATAGAGTTCCCGTGGGATAGCCGGGATAGAGTTCCCGAGGGATAGCCAGGATGCAGTTCCCGAGGGATAGCCGGGATAGAGTTCCCGTGGGATAGCCGGGATGTAGTTCCCGAGGGATAGCTTGGATGCAGTTCCCGAGGGATAGCCGGGATAGAGTTCCCTAGGGATAGCCGGGATAGAGTTCCCTAGGGATAGCCAGGATAGAGTTCCCGAGGGATAACCGGGATAGAGTTCCCGAGGGATAATCGGGATGCAGTTAGGAGTTAGGTTTGGATTTTAGTTAGGTTAGGTTAGGTTTGGTTTTTAGTTAGGTTAGGTTTGGTTTTTAGTTAGGTTAGGTTTGGTTTTTAGTCAGGTTAGGCTAGTTGCGGTTGTTAGTTCGGTTAGGTTTGGTTTTTAGTTAGGTTAGGTTAGGTTTTTAGTTAGGTTAGGTTCGGTTTTTAGTTAGGTTAGGTTCGGTTTTTAGTTAGGTTAGGTTAGGTTTGGTTTTTAGTTAGGTTAGGTTTGGTTTTTAGTCAGGTTAGGTTAGTTGCGGTTGTTAGTTCGGTTAGGTTTGGTTTTTGGTTAAGTTAGGTTAGGTTCGGTTTTTAGTTA
The DNA here is from genome assembly GCA_941860345.1 of Chrysodeixis includens. Taxonomy (NCBI): domain Eukaryota; kingdom Metazoa; phylum Arthropoda; class Insecta; order Lepidoptera; family Noctuidae; genus Chrysodeixis; species Chrysodeixis includens. Next base: position 2,897,337 of record OW796104.1, on the reverse strand, counting down.
GGTTAGGTTTGGTTTCTAGTTAGGTTAGGTTAGGTTTGGTTTCGCGATGAAATATCTGGGCCTGGTCCTCGACGGGCGGTTCACCTTCCGGGAGCACTTCAAGCGGCTGGCTCCAAGGCTGCAAGCCGCCGCAGCCGCTCTCGGAAGGCTGCTGCCAAATGTCGGGGGCCCAGATGTTGGGTGCCGCCGGTTGTATACGGGGGTCATTCGATCTATGGCCCTCTACGGCGCACCCATATGGTGCGATACGCTTTCACGTGACAACCGGGCGGTCTTGCTTGGTGCGCAACGAGTAATGGCAAACAGCGCCGCTCGGGCGTATCGCACCGTCGGGCAGGAGGCGGCGTGTGCCCTGGCGGGCACTCCGCCTTGGGATTTGGAAGCGCAGGTGCTAGCGGACCTCTACACCCGCTGCACCTCGCTCCGGTCCCGGGGCATCGAGCCCTCGCCAGGGCAGCGCGAAACCTGGCGCAGACAAGCCCGCCTCGTCGTGTTCCGAAATTGGGAACTTCGGCTCTCCAGGCCGACGGCGGGGCGGGCTACGGTCGAGGCTATCCGCCCACACCTACAACAGTGGGCGGAGAGGCGGTACGGAAAACTGACGTACCGCCTCACACAGATGTTGACCGGACACGGGGCCTTCGGGCACTACCTGTGTCGGGTGGCCCGACGTGAGGCCACCACGGAGTGTCACCAGTGCGGTGATCCAGACGACACCGCACTGCACACGCTGGCCCTGTGTCCGGCCTTCGATGGGCCTCGCGCCGTCCTCGTGTCTGCGCTGGGCGGAGTAGACGTCTCCGCGCTGCCGGCTGTTGTCGCAGCCGCGCTCAGCAGCCGCGCAGCGTGGGACGCACTGGCCTCCTTCTGCGAGACCGTTATGTCGCAGAAGGAGGCCGCGGAGCGCGTCCGGGAAAACGATCCGGACGCGCCCCAAATACGCCGACGTCGGGTGGGGCGGCGAAGGGCCGCGCATGAGCGCGCCCTCCCACCCTAACCAGGGTCCGGACGGTGGCACGGGGGTGCCACCGTCCGTAGTAGAGGACCCGCGACGGGGGGCCACATTCGGTGCTACGGGTGTGGTCCCAGTATCAGGCGAGGAGGCCGACGCCCCCCTTTACACGTCGGCCTCCATCAACAATGCGAAATTGCAACCCGCCGGCTCTCAACTGGCCGGTGGAAGCCCGCGGTCGGTGCATGAAGTAGTACTATGCGCTGCCATGCACCGACACAAAAACGCGGATGGCGTAGCACAGCGGTTGAGGTTTAGTCAGTAAGAGTCTGACACTACCCGCGGCTCCCCCCGGGGTCGCGGGTGTCCATGGGGATTCCCCCGCTTTACCAAAAAAAAGGTTAGGTTTGGTTTTTAGTTAGGTAAGGTTAGGTTCGGTTTTTGGTTAGGTTAGGTTATGTTTGGTTTTTAGTTAGGTTAGGTTAGGTTCGGTTTTTAGTTAGGTTAGGTTAGGTTAGGTTGGGGTGCCTGGCAGAAAACCTCCTCGAGTGCTCAGTGTCTGCTGGTTCTCCTGTTGTCACGAGAGCTAGCAGGCGCTGGGACGGTGCACCCTGGGCGCGGGCAACAGCCTCCTCGTGGCAAGGGGGAGACTGTTGCCCGTGGCGAATTTCTGCCGGAGCGGAGGAGTCGCTCCCGAGGGCTCCCTAGATGCGCTCTGCAGCTGCAGAGTGCATGGCTAGGGGGCGAGGTGGGATAGGCCGCGGGCCACTGTACGGTCCGCGGTCTAGGGGTCACCGCGGTGTGTATGTCGCGGTGACCAAAGCAGGGAGACCGTGGGTTGCTCCTCAACCCGCGGTCGAAGGGCATCCGTGGCGAGCGTTTGAGCCACGGTGCCGGGTTAGGCTAAGTTAGTTTTAAGTACAAAAAAAAAAAAAAAAAAAAAAAAAAAAAAAAAAAAAAAAAAAAAAAAAAAAAAAAAAAATTGTAGGTTAGGATTTAGGTTAGATACCGCACAGCGGGCGGTATACCCTGCACCGGAGGCATCCGCTGGCCTCGGGAGGACCAAATACCCTCCCAAAAAGAGCGGCCGCATCGCCTTGGGGAAGCGATGTGCGTACCACCCACTATCGTATTTATGGAAATGTCAGACAAAGAAGCTACTTTGTCATGCGATCCGGCTGACACCCGGCGCTCGCAGGTACCCGGGCCTGCGAGTGTGAAATTGGCTACCGATGGACGCGCAGGGGTAGGCGACCAGGCCCCTGTTGCCGAAAATATTACTGGCAGCAGTCATTTTGAGGGTGAGGGACAGCGTGGACCATCCGCGAGGAAGCGTCCACGCGACCCTGCTCTGGAGGGAGGTAAGCCGGCGGATCTGTCCTCAGATGAGGAAGGTCTGCTGGCGCCGAAGCTGCCGACCGCGAGGAGAGGTCGGCAGGCTTCGAAGGGCACGAGTGCCTCGCGGCCGCGGAGGGACGCACAGGGTAGGTTTGTGCGCTCCAACCCTCAAGCGGCCAGCGAGGCAGAAAGTGACCTAGGGGTCACTACCGAAGATCCTGGTGGCGAGAGCTGTGCTTCGCTTGGGAGCACAAAGGCGGAGCTCAACGCCACCAGAAGAGAGCAGCGCAAAGCCGTCGCGGCCGACGAAGTGTCGGAGTTGGCCCGACGCGCTCGCGAGCGTCGCGCTGCTCTAGCGGCGGAAGGGGGGGAGCCATCTGCGGTGGCCCTCAGCCAGATGGCCTTGGACGGGGTGGACTTGGTCCTGAAGGTTGCCACTAAATCTGGCAGCCTGAAGGGCACGTTCACCCGCGGTCTAAAAGAGGCTGCCGCGGACATTAAGGAGGCGGTTGGCGTCCTCCTCAACAGAACAGCCTCAGACGAGGTTGCGAAGTTGAGGGAGGAGAACAGCCGTCTCCGCAATGATTTGGCGGACCTCCGGCGACAAGTCGCTGCTCTGAGCGAGCAGCAGCAGCGACAGTCGCCCACTGACGCCGCATCGGTGGTGACCCCGGCTCCCGCACTGAGGCCGGCAAGCGCTCGGACCGACGACGAGGTCGAGCGCATTGTCCGCATTTGTATGCTCCAGTGCGGGAGCATGATGAACGCTCGCTTAGAGGCGATCTCTCGGCGCCTCCCCGCAGAACCAGTACTCCGCCCGCCCTTAGCGGCTGACACACGGCGGAAGGCTGGGGAGACGCCGACCCCGGCGCCCCGGAAGGGGAAGCCAGCAGAGGGTGGGGATAGGCCCGTGGCCAGAGCCCCACCCAGCGATCAGCCCACGACTGCCGGGTCTAAGGGTGAGACCTGGGCCAAAGTCGTGGGCCGCAAGAAGGCCCGCAAAGCCGCCAAAGCGGCATCGGCAGCAGCGCGCGCTCCCGGCCAAACAGCGAAGCCGGTTGCGCAGCCTGCACGACGGACTGCCAAAGGCGGTCGCAAAGGACCGACGGTGCGTGCTCCGCGCTCCGAGGCTGTGACGCTCACGCTGCAGCCCGGAGCCTCGGAGCGAGGCGTTACGTACCAGTCGGTCATTGCCAAGGCCAAGGCCAAGATCAAATTGTCGGATCTTGGCCTCCAGTCCGTCACCGTCAAGCAGACTGCCACGGGTGCGCGGCTGTTTGAGGTGGCCGGTGCTGCGAGCGGCAGTGCCGAAAAGGCGGACGCTCTGGCCGCCAAAATGAGGGAGGTCCTCGACTCCGCGGACGTCCGGATCTCCAGACCGGTAAAAACCGCAGAGGTGCGGATTGCCGGTCTGGACGACTCCGTGACCTCCAAGGAGGTGGAGGCGGCCGTTGCCCAAAGCGGAGAGTGTCCGCCTGACAAGGTGCGGGCCGGCGAAATACGCGCCGACGCTACCGGACTCGGGGTAACCTGGGTTCGGTGCCCTGTAGCGTCGGCGAAGAAGATCGCCTCCAGCGGCATCTTGCTGGTGGGCTGGGTTGCAGCGAGGGTCAAACTCCTGCAACCCCGGGCTTTGCGGTGCTTCCGGTGCCTGGAACAAGGGCACGTCCGGGCAAAATGCACCGCCGAGGTCGACCGTAGCGGCCTATGTTATCGCTGCGGTCAGCCCGGCCACAAGGCGGCCCAGTGTTCCGCCGCGCTCAACTGCAGCTTGTGTTCGGCTGCGGGGAGGCCGGCGGGACACAAAGTGGGCGGAGGAGCCTGTGGCACGCCTGCCAGCAAGGCCAAAAAGAAGAAAAAGAAGAAGAAGAGGGGCTCTAAGCCTGCCGGGGAAACCTCGCCTCCCCCGCAGGCCAGTAGCTCCACGGCCGACTCCCGGCCCAGGACCGTTGCCGAGGGAATGGACTGCCAATAATGGCACAACTCCATTTCCTCCAGGGCAACATCAACCACTGTGCCAGAGCTCAGGATCTCCTGCTCCAGAGCATGGCAGAGTGGTCGATCCAGGTGGCTGTGGTCGCCGAGCCGTACTCCGTCCCTGCCCGTGACAACTGGTTGGGGTGCGTGGACGGTTCGGTGGCCATTATTGGCGGGGCTCTAATCGAACCGTCTCGGGGCCGTGGCTGGGTTGCTGCGGTCTCGGACGGCATCGTCGTTGTGGGGGCGTATTTCTCCCCCAACAAGAGCCTCGCCGACTTCGAGGGGTTCCTTGTCGAGTTGGGCGCCGTCGTAGGGCGCTACCACCCTCGTCCCGTTCTGGTGCTCGGGGATCTCAACGCCAAGTCATCGGCGTGGGGATCTCCGGTCACTGACTCTCGGGGCGAGGTGCTGGAAGAGTGGGCGGTGACGACCGGTCTGGTCGTCCTAAATCGGGGTTCGGAATACACGTGCGTGCGACAGCGGGGCGGGTCGATAGTGGACGTGTCGTTCGCTAGCCCCTCTGTCGCTAGCCGAGTCCGCGACTGGCGTGTCGCCGTGGAGGTGGAAACGCTATCGGATCACAGGTATATCCGGTTCGACGTTTCCGCCCAGACCGCGAGCGGCCGCCATCCAAGAACCCCGATTAACGACGGCCCGCGTTGGGCGCTTACGCGCCTCGACAGGGAACTACTCGAGGAAGCTGCCCTAGTCCAGTCCTGGGCCTGGGAATCGGCGACGGACGGCCCCGTCGACGTCGAAGCGGTGGCGCTGTGGTTTCGCGGGGCGATGACGCAGATTTGCGACGCGTCTATGCCCCGTGTCCGCCGACAGACCACAAGGCGCTGCGTGTACTGGTGGACCGACGAGATCGCACGGCTGCGCATTGCGTGCGTTGCGGCTCGCCGCCAGTACACGCGGTACCGAAGACGACGTCGACGGAATCCCGTCGAAGAAGACGCGCTGTATGAGGTGTACCGCGCGTCAAAGGAGACTCTGTGGCTGGCCATCGACGACTCCAAGTCGCGTGCCGGGGAAGAGCTGCTGGGGTCCCTGGATCGGGACCCGTGGGGGCGCCCCTACCGTTGGGTACGGGGCAAGTTGCGTCCCTGGGCGCCTCCACTGACGCAGAGCCTGCAGCCTCAGCTGCTAGAGGCGGTGGTGTCGGCCCTCTTCCCCGAGCGGTCGGGACACATTCCCCCGACGATGGCTTCACCCTCAGCCACAGACTCTCCCCAAGAGGAGAGCACCGACGTCCCCGAAGTGACGCAAGCCGAGATGAGAGCGGCCGTGTCGCGACTCCGGGCGAAGAACACAGCGCCCGGACCCGACGGAGTTCCTGGCCGAGCTCTCGTCTTGGCCCTCAAGGAGTTAGAGCCCCAGCTGAGGGGGCTCTTCACGGCATGCCTCGAGCGGGGCCAGTTTCCCAGTGTGTGGAAGGAGGGGAGGCTGGTCCTGCTCAGGAAGGAGGGGCGCCCCGCGGACTCACCGTCCGCGTACCGGCCCATAGTGTTGCTCGACGAGGCGGGCAAACTTTGTGAGCGTATTATCGCAGATCGCCTCGTCGGCCACTTGTGCAGAGAGGGGCCGGACCTGGACGACAACCAGTTTGGTTTTCGTCGGGGGCGCTCCACCGTGGACGCCATCATGCGCGTGAGGGCCCTGGCGGAGGAGACAGTGTCCCGGGGTGGGGTGGTGTTGGCAGTTTCGTTGGATATATCCAACGCCTTCAACACCCTACCCTGGAGTTGTATTAGGGAGGCCCTGAAATACCATCGTGTGCCTCCCTACCTCCGCCGTACAGTAGGGGCCTACCTGGAGGGTAGGTGCGTCACCTATCGGGGACGTGACGGTGTCGGTCGGCACCTCATGTCGTGCGGTGTTCCACAGGGGTCGGTTCTGGGACCCCTCTTGTGGAACATCGGTTACGACTGGGTGCTGAGGGGCGAGCTCCCGTCGGGCGCTGACTTGACGTGTTACGCGGACGACACGCTTGTCACCGCCCGGGGGAGCTCGCACAGGGAAGCGGCGTTGATAGCCACGGCTGCGGTTTCACAGGTGGTGAACCGCATCCGGCGCCTGGGCCTGGAGGTGGCCCTGAGCAAGTCGGAGGCCATGGTGTTTCATGGCCCCCGACGCGCGCCGCCGCCGGGGTCACACATCGTGGTCGGCGGGACCCGGATAGCTGTCGAGTCCACCATGAAGTACCTGGGATTGGTGCTCGACAGCCGATGGGAATTCGGGTCTCACTTCCGGCGGCTGGCGCCCAAGCTCATGGGCGCGGCGGGCGCGCTCTCAACGCTGCTTCCCAACGTGGGGGGCCCGAGCGCCGCCTGTAGGCGGTTGTACGTGGGAATCGTGCGGTCCATGGCCCTGTATGGGGCCCCCGTGTGGGCGTATGACCTGACGGCCGGCACTCTCGCCATTCTGCGGAGACCGCAGAGGGCGATGGCCGTCAGAGTCGTCCGCGGGTACCGCACGATTTCCCACGAGGCGGCTTGCGTCCTGGCCGGATCCCCGCCCTGGGACCTAGAGGCTAAAGTACTCGCGTCACTCTACAGATGGCGCGAGGAAGAGCGGGCACGGGGCTCGAGGCCGGCGCAGCAGCAGATCGCGCTGCGCCGAGAAGAGCTCCGTCAGGTCCTGGTGGCGGAATGGCGGCAAAGGCTTCAGCGCCCTGCCGCCGGCCTCGCTACCGTCGAGGCGATCCGGCCAGTACTCGACGACTGGCTCGGGAGAAGGCACGGCTCCCTGTCCTTCAGAGTGACGCAGGTGCTGTCGGGGCACGGTTGCTTCGGCAAGTACCTGTGTCGCATAGGCAGGGAGCCGGACGCTCGGTGCCACCACTGCGTCCAATGCGGGGAGGACACGGCGCAACACACGCTCGCCGAGTGTGCAGCTTGGGACGAGCAGCGCCGTGTCCTCACAAATGTAGTAGGAGGCGATCTGTCGCTGCCGGCCATTGTGCGTAGGATGGTCGGCGGCGCAGAGTCGTGGGACGCGGTGGTGTCCTTCTGCGAGGACGTGATGTCGCAGAAGGAGACTGCGGAACGGGAGAGGGAGATCTCCACTCCCTTCCCGGGCCGCAGAAAGCGCACCGGGCGCAGGGGAAGGGCGGACAACGCCCTTTTCCAGCCCCCCTAAATGGGTCCAGGGGCGCGGGACTTGGGGAAGTCCCCGCCCCCGATTCGACGACCCGAGACGGAGGCGCGGGTGGGTTGTCGCCACGCGCCTCTGAGACGTTGCACGGGGTGGTTAACACCTCACCACCCCGTGCACGAGGCGAGGCCCGGACGCACCGGGCCAGCACTAGCGCGGGGCTGCGGAAGAATCGGATTCCCGCGGTCCCGCGCGCAGGTGCAAGATGACACCGGGGGGTTTTAGCCGGTAGGAGTCCGGCACGCCCCTCCGCCTCTCCCCAGGCGGAGGAAGTCCATGAGGATTTCCCCCCGGAAAAAAAAAAAAAAAAAAAAAAAAAAAAAAAAAAAAAAAAAAAAAAAAAAAAAAAAAAAGGTTAGGTTAGGTTTGGTTTTTTTTTTTTTTTTTTTTTTTGGTTGCACCGGGCGGTTTTGCTCGGCGGGTGGTGGCCAATAGGGTCGCCCGGGCGTATCGCACCGTCGGGCAGGAGGCGGCGTGTGCCCTGGCGGGGACTCCCCCCTGGGATTTGGAAGCGAGGGTTCTAGCGGACGTCTACACCCGCTGCACCTCGCTCCGGTCCCGGGGCTTGGACCCCTCGCCAGGGCAACGCGAAGCCTGGCGCAGACAAGCCCGCCTCGTCGTGTTCCGAAATTGGGAACTTCGGCTCGCAAGGCCGACGGCGGGGCGGGCGACGGTCGAGGCGATCCGCCCACATCTCCAACAGTGGGCGAAGAGGCGGTACGGAAAATTGACGTACCGCCTCACGCAGGTGTTGACCGGACACGGGGCCTTTGGGCACTACTTGTGCCGGGTGGCCCAAAGAGAGGCCACCACAGCGTGTCACCAGTGCGGTGATCCAGACGACACCGCACTGCACACGCTGGCCCTGTGTCCGGCCTTTGATGGGCCTCGCGCCGTCCTCGTGTCTGCGCTGGGCGGAGTGGACGTCTCCGCGCTGCCGGCTGTTGTCGCAGCCGCGCTCAGCAGCCGCGCAGCGTGGGACGCACTGGCCTCCTTCTGCGAGACCGTTATGTCGCAGAAGGAGGCCGCGGAGCGCGTCCGGGAAAACGATCCGGGCGCGCCCCAAATACGCCGACGTCGGGTGGGGCGGCGCAGGGCCGCGCATGAGCGCGCCCTCCCGCCCTAACCAGGGTCCGGACGGTGGCACGGGGTTGCCATCGTCCGTAGTAGAGGACCCGCGACGGGGGACCACATTCGGTGCTATGGGTGTGGTCCCAGTATCAGGCGAAGAGGCCGACGCCCTTTACACGTCGGCCTCCAACAACAATGCGATCTTGCAACCCACCGGCTCTCAACTGGCCGGCGGAAGCCCGCGGTCGGTGCATGAAGTAGTACTACGCGCTGCCATGCACCGACACAAAAACGCGGATGACGTAGCACAGCGGTTCAGGTTTAGTCAGTAAGAGTCTGACACTACCCGCGGCTCCCCCCGGGGTCGCGGGTGTCCATGAGGATTCCCCCGCTATACTAAAAAAAAAAAAAAAAAGGTTTGGTTTTTGGTTAGGTTAGGTTTGGTTTTTAGTCAGGTTAGGTTAGTTGCGGTTGTTAGTTCGGTTAGGTTTGGTTTTTGGTTAAGTTAGGTTAGGTTCGGTTTTAAGTTAGGTTAGGTTTGCTTTTTAGTTAGGTTAGGTTAGGTTTGGTTTTTAGTTAGGTTAGGTTAGGTTCCGTTTTTAGTTAGGTTAGGTTAGGTTTGGTTATTAGTTAGGTTAGGGATAGAGTTCCCTAGGGATAGCCGGGATAGAGTTCCCGAGGGATAGCCGGAATAGAGTTCCCGAGGGATAACCGGGATAGAGTTCCCGAGGGATAGCTGGGATACAGTTCCCTAGGGATATCCGGGATAGAGTTCCCTAGGGATATCCGGGATAGAGTTCCCAAGGGATATCCGGGATAGAATACCCGAGGGATATCCGGGATAGAGTTCCCTAGGGATATCCGGGATAGAGTTCCCTAGGGATATCCGGGATAGAGTTCCCGAGGCATAGCCGGAATAGAGTTCCCGAGGGATAACCGGGATAGAGTTCCCGAGGGATAGCTGGGATGCAGTTCCCTAGGGATATCCGGGATAGAGTTCCCTAGGGATATCCGGGATAGAGTTCCCTAGGGATATCCGGGATAGAGTTCCCGAGGGATGTCCGGGATAGAGTTCCCTAGGGATATCCGGGATAGAGTTCCCTAGGGATATCCGGGATGGAGTTCCCGAGGGATAGCCGGGATAGAGTTCCCGAGGGATATCCGGGATAGAGTTCCCAAGGGATATCCGGGATGGAGTTCCCGAGGGATAGCCGGGATAGAGTTCCCGAGGGATAGCCAGGATGCAGTTCTCGAGGGATAGCCGGGATAGAGTTCCCGTGGGATAGCCGGGATGCAGTTCCCGAGGGATAGCTTGAATACAGTTCCCGAGGGATAGCCGGGATGCAGTTCCCGAGGGATAGCCGGGATAGAGTTCCCTAGGGATATCCGGGATAGAGTTCCCTAGGGATATCCGGGAAAGAGTTCCCTAGGGATATCCGGGATAGAGTTCCCGAGGGATATCCGGGATGCAGTTCCCTAGGGATATCCAGGATATAGTTCCCGAGGGATAGCCAGGATGCAGTTCCCGAGGGATAGCCGGGATAGAGTTTCCGAGGGATATCCGGGATAGAGTTCCCAATGGATATCCGGGATAGAGTTCCCTAGGGATATCCGGGATGGAGTTTCCGAGGGATAGCCGGGAAAGAGTTCCCGAGGGATAGCCAGGATGCAGTTCCCGAGGGATAGCCGGGATAGAGTTTCCGAGGGATAGCCGGGAAAGAGTTCCCGAGGGATAGCCAGGATGCAGTTCCCGAGGGATAGCCGGGATAGAGTTCCCGTGGGATAGCCGGGATAGAGTTCCCGAGGGATAGCCGGGATAGAGTTCCCGTGAAATAGCCGGGATAGAGTTCCCGAGGGATAGCCGGGATGCAGTTCCCGAGGGATAACCGGGATAGAGTTCCCGAGGGATAATCGGGATGCAGTTAGGAGTTAGGTTTGGATTTTAGTTAGGTTAGGTTAGGTTTGGTTTTTAGTTAGGTTAGGTTTGGTTTTTAGTTAGGTTAGGTTAGGTTTGGTTTTTAGTCAGGTTAGGCTAGTTGCGGTTGTTAGTTCGGTTAGGTTTGGTTTTAAGTTAGGTTAGGTTAGGTTTTTAGTTAGGTTAGGTTTGGTTTTTAGTCAGGTTAGGTTAGGTTCGGTTTTTGGTTAGGTTAGGTTATGTTTGGTTTTTAGTTAGGTTAGGTTAGGTTCGGTTTTTAGTTAGGTTAGGTTAGGTTTGGTTTTTAGTTAGGTTAGGTTTGGTTTTTAGTCAGGTTAGGTTAGTTGCGGTTGTTAGTTCGGTTAGGTTTGGTTTTTGGTTAAGTTAGGTTAGGTTCGGTTTTTAGTTAGGTTAGGTTTGGTTTTTAGTTAGGTTAGGTTAGGTTTGGTTTTTAGTTAGGTTAGGTTAGGTTCAGTTTTTAGTTAGGTTAGGTTAGGTTTGGTTATTAGTTAGGTTAGGGATAGAGTTCCCTAGGGATAGCCGGGATAGAGTTCCCGAGGGATAGCCGGAATAGAGTTCCCGAGGGATAACCGGGATAGAGTTCCCGAGAGATAGCCGGGATGCAGTTCCCTAGGGATATCCGGGATAGAGTTCCCTAGGGATATCCGGGATAGAGTTCCCGAGGGATATCCGGGATAGAGTTCCCTAGGGATAGCTGGGATGCAGTTCCCTAGAGATATCCGGGATGGAGTTCCCGAGGGATAGCCGGGATAGAGTTCCCGAGGGATATCCGGGATAGAGTTCCCAAGGGATATCCGAGATGGAGTTCCCGAGGGATAGCCAGGATGCAGTTCTCGAGGGATAGCCGGGATAGAGTTCCCGTGGGATAGCCGGGATGCAGTTCCCGAGGGATAGCTTGAATGCAGTTCCCGAGGGATAGCCGGGATGCAGTTCCCGAGGGATAGCCGGGATAGAGTTTCCGAGGGATATCCGGGATAGAGTTCCCAAGGGATATCCGGGATAGAGTTCCCTAGGGATATCCGGGATGGAGTTCCCGAGGGATAGCCGGGAAAGAGTTCCCGAGGGATAGCCGGGATGCAGTTCCCGAGGGATAGCTTGGATGCAGTTCCCGAGGGATAGCCGGGATAGAGTTCCCTAGGGATAGCCGGGATAGGGTTCCCGTGGGATAGCCGGGATAGAGTTCCCGAGGGATAGCCGGGATGCAGTTCCCGAGGGATAACCGGGATAGAGTTCCCGAGGGATAATCGGGATGCAGTTAGGAGTTAGGTTTGGATTTTAGTTAGGTTAGGTTAGGTTTGGTTTTTAGTTAGGTTAGGTTTGGTTTTTAGTTAGGTTAGGTTAGGTTTGGTTTTTAGTCAGGTTAGGCTAGTTGCGGTTGTTAGTTCGGTTAGGTTTGGTTTTTAGTTAGGTTAGGTTTGGTTTTTAGTCAGGTTAGGTTAGGTTCGGTTTTTGGTTAGGTTAGGTTATGTTTGGTTTTTAGTTAGGTTAGGTTAGGTTCGGTTTTTAGTTAGGTTAGGTTATGTTTGGTTTTTAGTTAGGTTAGGTTAGGTTCGGTTTTTAGTTAGGTTAGGTTTGGTTTTTAGTTAGGTTAGGTTAGGTTTGGTTTTTAGTTAGGTTAGGTTAGGTTCAGTTTTTAGTTAGGTTAGGTTAGGTTTGGTTATTAGTTAAGTTAGGGATAGAGTTCCCTAGGGATAGCCGGGATAGAGTTCCCGAGGGATAGCCGGAATAGAGTTCCCGAGGGATAACCGGGATAGAGTTCCCGTGGGATAGCCGGGATGCAGTTCCCGAGGGATATCCGGGATAGAGTTCCCTAGGGATATCCGGGATAGAGTTCCCGAGGGATATCCGGGATAGAGTTCCCTAGGGATATCCGGGATAGAGTTCCCTAGAGATATCCGGGATGGAGTTCCCGAGGGATAGCCGGGATAGAGTTCCCGAGGGATATCCGGGATAGAGTTCCCAAGGGATATCCGGGATGGAGTTCCCAAAGGGATAGCCAGGATGCAGTTCTCGAGGGATAGCCGGGATAGAGTTCCCGTGGGATAGCCGGGATGCAGTTCCCGAGGGATAGCTTGAATGCAGTTCCCGAGGGATAGCCGGGATGCAGTTCCCGAGGGATAGCCGGGATAGAGTTTCCGAGGGATATCCGGGATAGAGTTCCCAAGGGATATCCGGGATAGAGTTCCCTAGGGATATCCGGGATGGAGTTCCCGAGGGATAGCCGGGAAAGAGTTCCCGAGGGATAGCCGGGATGCAGTTCCCGAGGGATAGCTTGGATGCAGTTCCCGAGGGATAGCCGGGATAGAGTTCCCTAGGGATAGCCGGGATAGGGTTCCCGTGGGATAGCCGGGATAGAGTTCCCGAGGGATAGCCGGGATGCAGTTCCCGAGGGATAACCGGGATAGAGTTCCCGAGGGATAATCGGGATGCAGTTAGGAGTTAGGTTTGGATTTTAGTTAGGTTAGGTTAGGTTTGGTTTTTAGTTAGGTTAGGTTTGGTTTTTAGTTAGGTTAGGTTAGGTTTGGTTTTTAGTCAGGTTAGGCTAGTTGCGGTTGTTAGTTCGGTTAGGTTTGGTTTTTAGTTAGGTTAGGTTAGGTTTTTAGTTAGGTTAGGTTCGGTTTTTAGTTAGGTTAGGTTCGGTTTTTAGTTAGGTTAGGTTTGGTTTTTAGTTAGGTTAGGTTAGGTTCGGTTTTTAGTTAGGTTAGGTTTGGTTTTTAGTTAGGTTAGGTTAGGTTTGGTTTTTAGTTAGGTTAGGTTAGGTTCAGTTTTTAGTTAGGTTAGGTTAGGTTTGGTTATTAGTTAGGTTAGGGATAGAGTTCCCTAGGGATAGCCGGGATAGAGTTCCCGAGGGATAGCCGGAATAGAGTTCCCGAGGGATAACCGGGATAGAGTTCCCGAGGGATAGCCGGGATGCAGTTCCCTAGGGATATCCGGGATAGAGTTCCCTAGGGATATCCGGGATAGAGTTCCCGAGGGATATCCGGGATAGAGTTCCCTAGGGATACCTGGGATGCAGTTCCCTAGGGATATCCGGGATAGAGTTCCCTAGGGATATCCGGGATAGAGTTCCCTAGGGATATCCGGGATAGAGTTCCCGAGGGATATCCGGGATAGAGTTCCCTAGGGATATCCGGGATAGAGTTCCCGTGGGATAGCCGGGATGCAGTTCCCGAGGGATAACCGGGATAGAGTTCCCGAGGGATAATCGGGATGCAGTTAGGAGTTAGGTTTGGATTTTAGTTAGGTTAGGTTAGGTTTGGTTTTTAGTTAGGTTAGGTTTGGTTTTTAGTTAGGTTAGGTTAGGTTTGGTTTTTAGTCAGGTTAGGCTAGTTGCGGTTGTTAGTTCGGTTAGGTTTGGTTTTAAGTTAGGTTTGGTTAGGTTTTTAGTTAGGTTAGGTTTGGTTTTTAGTCAGGTTAGGTTAGGTTCGGTTTTTGGTTAGGTTAGGTTATGTTTGGTTTTTAGTTAGGTTAGGTTAGGTTCGGTTTTTAGTTAGGTTAGGTTAGGTTTGGTTTTTAGTTAGGTTAGGTTTGGTTTTTAGTCAGGTTAGGTTAGTTGCGGTTGTTAGTTCGGTTAGGTTTAGTTTTTGGTTAAGTTAGGTTAGGTTCGGTTTTTAGTTAGGTTAGGTTTGGTATTTAGTTAGGTTAGGTTAGGTTTGGTTTTTAGTTAGGTTAGGTTAGGTTCCGTTTTTAGTTAGGTTAGGTTAGGTTTGGTTATTAGTTAGGTTAGGGATAGAGTTCCCTAGGGATAGCCGGGATAGAGTTCCCGAGGGATAGCCGGAATAGAGTTCCCGAGGGATAACCGGGATAGAGTTCCCGAGGGATAGCCGGGATGCAGTTCCCTAGGGATATCCGGGATAGAGTTCCCTAGGGATATCCGGGATAGAGTTCCCTAGGGATATCCGGGATAGAGTTCCCGAACGATATCCGGGATAGAGTTCCCTAGGGATATCCGGGATAGAGTTCCCTAGGGATATCCGGGATGGAGTTCCCGAGGGATAGCCAGGATAGAGTTCCCGAGGGATATCCGGGATAGAGTTCCCAAGGGATATCCGGGATGGAGTTCCCGAGGGATAGCCGGGATAGAGTTCCCGAGGGATAGCCAGGATGCAGTTCTCGAGGGATAGCCGGGATAGAGTTCCCGTGAGATAGCCGGGATGAGGTTCCCGAGGGATAGCTTGAATGCAGTTCCCGAGGGATAGCCGGGATGCAGTTCTCGAGGGATACCCGGGATAGAGTTCCCGTGGGGTAGCCGGGATGCAGTTCCCGAGGGATAGCTTGAATGCAGTTCCCGAGGGATAGCCGGGATGCAGTTCCCGAGGGATAGCCGGGATAGAGTTCCCTAGGGATATCCGGGATAGAGTTCCCAAGGGATATCCGGGATAGAGTTCTCTAGGGATATCCGGGATGGAGTTCCCGAGGGATAGCCGGGAAAGAGTTCCCGAGGGATATCCGGGATAGAGTTCCCGAGGGATATCCGGGATAGAGTTCTCTAGGGATATCCGGGATAGAGTTCCCTAGGGATATCCGGGATGGAGTTCCCGAGGGATAGCCGGGATAGAGTTCCCGAGGGATATCCGGGATAGAGTTCCCAAGGGATATCCGGGATAGAGTTCCCGAGGGATAGCCGGGATAGAGTTCCCGAGGGATAGCCAGGATGCAGCTCGAGGGATAGCCGGGATAGAGTTCCCGTGGGATAGCCGGGATGCAGTTCCCGAGGGATAGCTTGAATGCAGTTCCCGAGGGATAGCCGGGATGCAGTTCCCGAGGGATAGCCGGGATAGAGTTCCCGAGGGATAGCCGGGATAGAGTTCCCGAGGGATATCCGGGATAGAGTTCCCTAGGGATATCCGGGATAGAGTTCCCTAGGGATATCCGGGATGGAGTTCCCGAGGGATAGCCAGGATAGAGTTCCCGAGGGATATCCGGGATAGAGTTCCCAAGGGGTATCCGGGATGGAGTTCCCGAGGGATAGCCGGGATAGAGTTCCCGAGGGATAGCCAGGATGCAGTTCTCGAGGGATAGCCGGGATAGAGTTCCCGTGAGGTAGCCGGGATGAGGTTCCCGAGGGATAGCTTGAATGCAGTTCCCGAGGGATACCCGGGATAGAGTTCCCGTGGGATAGCCGGGATGCAGTTCCCGAGGGATAGCTTGAATGCAGTTCCCGAGGGATAGCCGGGATGCAGTTCCCGAGGGATAGCCGGGATAGAGTTCCCTAGGGATATCCGGGATAGAGTTCCCAAGGGATATCCGGGATAGAGTTCCCGAGGGATAGCCGGGATGCAGTTCCCTAGGGATATCCGGGATAGAGTTCCCTAGGGATATCCGGGATAGAGTTCCCGAGGGATATCCGGGATAGAGTTCCCTAGGGATAGCTGGGATGCAGTTCCCTAGGGATATCCGGGATAGAGTTCTCTAGGGATATCCGGGATAGAGTTCCCTAGGGATATCCGGGATGGAGTTCCCGAGGGATAGCCGGGATAGAGTTCCCGAGGGATATCCGGGATAGAGTTCCCAAGGGATATCCGGGATGGAGTTCCCGAGGGATAGCCAGGATGCAGTTCTCGAGGGATAGCCGGGATAGAGTTCCCGTGGGATAGCCGGGATGCAGTTCCCGAGGGATAGCTTGAATGCAGTTCCCGAGGGATAGCCGGGATGCAGTTCCCGAGGGATAGCCGGGATAGAGTTCCCGAGGGATATCCGGGATAGAGTTCCCAAGGGATATCCGGGATAGAGTTCCCAAGGGATATCCGGGATAGAGTTCCCTAGGGATATCCGGGAAAGAGTTCCCGAGGGATAGCCAGGATGCAGTTCCCGAGGGATAACCGGGATAGAGTTCCCGTGGGATATCCGGGAAAGAGTTCCCGAGGGATAGCCGGGATGCAGTTCCCGAGGGATAGCTTGGATGCAGTTCCCGAGGGATAGCCGGGATAGAGTTCCCTAGGGATAGCCGGGATAGGGTTCCCGTGGGATAGCCGGGATAGAGTTCCCGAGGGATAGCCGGGATGCAGTTCCCGAGGGATAACCGGGATAGAGTTCCCGAGGGATAATCGGGATGCAGTTAGGAGTTAGGTTTGGATTTTAGTTAGGTTAGGTTAGGTTTGGTTTTTAGTTAGGTTAGGTTTGGTTTTTAGTTAGGTTAGGTTAGGTTTGGTTTTTAGTCAGGTTAGGCTAGTTGCGGTTGTTAGTTCGGTTAGGTTTGGTTTTTAGTTAGGTTAGGTTAGGTTTTTAGTTAGGTTAGGTTCGGTTTTTAGTTAGGTTAGGTTCGGTTTTTAGTTAGGTTAGGTTTGGTTTTTAGTCAGGTTAGGTTAGGTTCGGTTTTTGGTTAGGTTAGGTTATGTTTGGTTTTTAGTTAGGTTAGGTTAGGTTCGGTTTTCAGTTAGGTTAGGTTTGGTTTTTAGTTAGGTTAGGTTAGGTTTGGTTTTTAGTTAGGTTAGGTTAGGTTCAGTTTTTAGTTAGGTTAGGTTAGGTTTGGTTATTAGTTAGGTTAGGGATAGAGTTCCCTAGGGATAGCCGGGATAGAGTTCCCGAGGGATAGCCGGAATAGAGTTCCCGAGGGATAACCGGGATAGAGTTCCCGAGGGATAGCCGGGATGCAGTTCCCTAGGGATATCCGGGATAGAGTTCCCTAGGGATATCCGGGATAGAGTTCCCGAGGGATATCCGGGATAGAGTTCCCTAGGGATAGCTGGGATGCAGTTCCCTAGGGATATCCGGGATAGAGTTCCCTAGGGATATCCGGGATAGAGTTCCCTAGGGATATCCGGGATAGAGTTCCCGAGGGATATCTGGGATAGAGTTCCCTAGGGATATCCGGGATAGAGTTCCCTAGGGATATCCGGGATGGAGTTCCCGAGGGATAGCCGGGATAGAGTTCCCGAGGGATATCCGGGATAGAGTTCCCCAAGGGATATCCGGGATGGAGTTCCCGAGGGATAGCCGGGATAGAGTTCCCGAGGGATAGCCAGGATGCAGTTCCCGAGGGATAGCCGGGATAGAGTTCCCGTGGGATAGCCGGGATAGAGTTCCCGAGGGATAGCCGGGATAGAGTTCCCGTGGGATAGCCGGGATAGAGTTCCCGAGGGATAGCCGGGATGCAGTTCCCGAGGGATAACCGGGATAGAGTTCCCGAGGGATAATCGGGATGCAGTTAGGAGTTAGGTTTGGATTATAGTTAGGTTAGGTTAGGTTTGGTTTTTAGTTAGGTTAGGTTTGGTTTTTAGTTAGGTTAGGTTAGGTTTGGTTTTTAGTCAGGTTAGGCTAGTTGCGGTTGTTAGTTCGGTTAGGTTTGGTTTTAAGTTAGGTTTGGTTAGGTTTTTAGTTAGGTTAGGTTTGGTTTTTAGTCAGGTTAGGTTAGGTTCGGTTTTTGGTTAGGTTAGGTTATGTTTGGTTTTTAGTTAGGTTAGGTTAGGTTCGGTTTTTAGTTAGGTTAGGTTAGGTTTGGTTTTTAGTTAGGTTAGGTTTGGTTTTTAGTCAGGTTAGGTTAGTTGCGGTTGTTAGTTCGGTTAGGTTTGGTTTTTGGTTAAGTTAGGTAAGGTTCGGTTTTTAGTTAGGTTAGGTTAGGTTCGGTTTTCAGTTAGGTTAGGTTTGGTTTTTAGTTAGGTTAGGTTAGGTTTGGTTTTTAGTTAGGTTAGGTTAGGTTCAGTTTTTAGTTAGGTTAGGTTAGGTTTGGTTATTAGTTAGGTTAGGGATAGAGTTCCCTAGGGATAGCCGGGATAGAGTTCCCGAGGGATAGCCGGAATAGAGTTCCCGAGGGATAACCGGGATAGAGTTCCCGAGGGATAGCCGGGATGCAGTTCCCTAGGGATATCCGGGATAGAGTTCCCTAGGGATATCCGGGATAGAGTTCCCGAGGGATATCCGGGATAGAGTTCCCTAGGGATAGCTGGGATGCAGTTCCCTAGGGATATCCGGATAGAGTTCCCTAGGGATATCCGGGATAGAGTTCCCTAGGGATATCCGGGATGGAGTTCCCGAGGGATAGCCGGGATAGAGTTCCCGAGGGATATCCGGGATAGAGTTCCCAAGGGATATCCGGGATGGAGTTCCCGAGGGATAGCCGGGATAGAGTTCCCGAGGGATATCCGGATAGAGTTCCCAAGGGATAGCCGGGATGGAGTTCCCGAGGGATAGCCGGGATAGAGTTCCCGAGGGATAGCCGGGATGCAGTTCCCGAGGGATAGCCGGGATAGAGTTCCCGTGGGATAGCCGGGATAGAGTTCCCGAGGGATAGCCGGGATAGAGTTCCCGTGGGATAGCCGGGATAGAGTTCCCGAGGGATAGCCGGGATGCAGTTCCCGAGGGATAACCGGGATAGAGTTCCCGAGGGATAATCGGGATGCAGTTAGGAGTTAGGTTTGGATTTTAGTTAGGTTAGGTTAGGTTTGGTTTTTAGTTAGGTTAGGTTTGGTTTTTAGTTAGGTTAGGTTAGGTTTGGTTTTTAGTCAGGTTAGGCTAGTTGCGGTTGTTAGTTCGGTTAGGTTTGGTTTTAAGTTAGGTTTGGTTAGGTTTTTAGTTAGGTTAGGTTTGGTTTTTAGTCAGGTTAGGTTAGGTTCGGTTTTTGGTTAGGTTAGGTTATGTTTGGTTTTTAGTTAGGTTAGGTTAGGTTCGGTTTTTAGTTAGGTTAGGTTAGGTTTGGTTTTTAGTTAGGTTAGGTTTGGTTTTTAGTCAGGTTAGGTTAGTTGCGGTTGTTAGTTCGGTTAGGTTTGGTTTTTGGTTAAGTTAGGTTAGGTTCGATTTTTAGTTAGGTTAGGTTTGGTTTTTAGTTAGGTTAGGTTAGGTTTGGTTTTTAGTTAGGTTAGGTTAGGTTCCGTTTTTAGTTAGGTTAGGTTAGGTTTGGTTATTAGTTAGGTTAGGGATAGAGTTCCCTAGGGATAGCCGGGATAGAGTTCCCGAGGGATAGCCGGAATAGAGTTCCCGAGGGATAACCGGGATAGAGTTCCCGAGGGATAGCCGGGATGCAGTTCCCTAGGGATATCCGGGATAGAGTTCCCTAGGGATATCCGGGATAGAGTTCCCTAGGGATATCCGGGATAGAGTTCCCGAACGATATCCGGGATAGAGTTCCCTAGGGATATCCGGGATAGAGTTCCCTAGGGATATCCGGGATGGAGTTCCCGAGGGATAGCCAGGATAGAGTTCCCGAGGGATATCCGGGATAGAGTTCCCAAGGGATATCCGGGATGGAGTTCCCGAGGGATAGCCGGGATAGAGTTCCCGAGGGATAGCCAGGATGCAGTTCCCGAGGGATACCCGGGATAGAGTTCCCGTGGGATAGCCGGGATGCAGTTCCCGAGGGATAGCCGGGATAGAGTTCCCGTGGGATAGCCGGGATAGAGTTCCCGAGGGATAGCCGGGATAGAGTTCCCGTGGGATAGCCGGGATAGAGTTCCCGAGGGATAGCCGGGATGCAGTTCCCGAGGGATAACCGGGATAGAGTTCCCGAGGGATAATCGGGATGCAGTTAGGAGTTTAGGTTTGGATTTTAGTTAGGTTAGGTTAGGTTTGGTTTTTAGTTAGGTTAGGTTTGGTAGTTTTTAGGTTAGGTTAGGTTAGGTTTGGTTTTTAGTCAGGTTAGGCTAGTTGCGGTTGGGGTGCTGATGTGCTGAGAGACCTCCCCGTGGTGCACCCTGGGCAACGGTTCCTGTTATTATGTCAGGGCCGGCTAACATCTCGCACGGAGGAAGACAACCTCCTTAAAAAATTACTAGGTGGGGCCCTACCCTAGTGGGTCGGCGACTGCGGTCGCGGGTGTGCCCGACCAGTGTCAACAGCTGGTCGGGCATATTATACCGTAACCCGGCAAGTAACTGTCGGAACGGGGGCCGTTGCCCTTTTAAGGGCGGGGGCCGCGAGGAAGAAAACCTCTGTAAAAAATTACCAAGGTGCGCCCTTTTGGGCGGCGACTTCGGTCGCAGAGGCTCCCTCTCCCATGTCTCCTCTTTAGAGGAGAGCGGGTAGAAGGGAGCAGGGCGAGTTCGGTTGGCGGCTTTTGCTGACCGGACCGCAGCCCGCCGGCGTCCTGGACGTATTCCGGGTAGCGGCGGCGGGCGGGGGTAGGAAGAGGGCGGCGGGTCCGATGTGCACTCACACTGCCTTCGGACACGGTCTTACTAAGACCACCGCCGGCCGACCCGTAAGCCGCAGCGAGGGTCAGGGTGGACCTTACGCGGCCCGGGGGCCTTACCTTAACCGGTTGGGTCACGAGGACGGAAAACCTCTATAAAAAACCCCCAATCCTAAGCTTGGTTGCCACGGCGAGAGGATGAATGGCTGGAGGGAGTCCAGTTCCGAGTGGTATCCCCGACGAGGTACCGGTCGCCACCTCGAAGGGTTACGCTAGACTTTTCCCGGGTACAGGGGGCACTGCCCGGGAATGACGCCTATATATCCCCCATACTCGTGGGAATCTAAATGGATATTTCAGAATTTAAAAAACCCAAAGACGTTGTAGGAGGACGTGTGACTCGGTCGGTCTCCCGATCGAGTCTTGTCGAGAAGGCGAGTGCAAGCACGCCGCGAGTTTCGCTGGAGCGTATTGCTGTGCGCGACAGCGAAATGGAGTTGGTGGAGTCGGCTTCGTGCCGCTCCCAGTCGCGTGAGAGCTCTGTGGAGCGTAGCAAGAGGAAGCGTCGCAAGCGCGACGAATCAGCGGAAGGCGTAGATGCGGGACCACAACCCGCATCTGACTGCGAAAGCGAGGCCTCACTCGCTTCGTCGACGCAGTCCCTCAGGTTGCGCTATACAGGGCTCCAAAAAAGGGAGCAGTATAGAGGGCTCGCAGCGGAGTGTGTACTAGACGAGCAGGAGACGAGGGAGAGGCAGGAGGCTCGAGCAGAAATCAGAGACCTGCTCAGCTCTGGCCTCAGACCCGCAAACCCCTCTTTGGCCAAGGAGCAAATAGAGGGGTCACTCGTCTCAATCTTGGAGGTCGCTCGCACCTCCAAGAATATAAAAGGAGGGTTCATAAAGCGGTTGAAGGATGCGGTGGAGACCATCCAGGGCGGTGTTCGCGCCCTGACGAGTTCCACCGCCCTGGAAAGCTTGCTCGCCGAAAACGCTCGGCTGAGCAAGGAGCTGGAGGACCTGAGGGGACAAGTCGGGGCCGTGCAAAAACGGATGGCCCCGGCAGCCCTCGACCTGGAGGAGCTAAAGCGTTCCATCATGGTGTCAGTAGGCACCATGATGGACGCAAAGTTGGATGGCCTTAAAGGCCGGCTCCCACCGGAGCCAATATTGCGTCCGCCCCTAGCGGCGGACAGAAGACTCGCGGCGGCAACGGCTTCAGGCAGTGCGCCTAAGCCTTCATCAACATTGTCTTCGGGGCCTGTCAAGAGGCCTGCGGTGGAAAAGTCCACGGCAGGTCAGGCCCCGAAAACGAAGAAGAAGACGGCGGCGACGACGACGGCGGCGAGTACGGCGACGACGAAGAAGTGGGCCTCGAAAGCGGCACCACAGGCATCGGCCCAAACAGCCACGCCACAGCCGTCAACTTCGGCTGCACCGCCACAAGCGGCGGACGACGGCAGTTGGGCCAAAGTGGTCGGCCGAAAGGCCAAAAGGAAGGCGGCCAAGAAGGCCCAGCCGGCGGCACCCAAACAGCCGCCAGCCCCTAAGAAGAAGGGCTCCGCGTCCAGGACGCAAAAGAAGAGGGCGCAGAGGCAGCGCGCTGCTGCCCGCAAAGCCGCCCTCGTCTTGACCATAGACGCGGAGGCAGAAAAGCGAGGGGTTACGTACGCCAAAATCCTGGCCCAGGCGCGCGAAGCGGTAGACTTGCCCAAGATGGGGATCGACATGTCAGTCGACCCCATCCTTATACGGAGGTCGCAAACTGGCGCGCGGGTATTAGAGCTTCCCCGCCACGTGAGCCATGAGGCGGCAGACTCAATGGCCGAGAAGTTGCGGGAAGTATACAAAGAGGACGTGAGGGTCTCCCGACCCATCAAGTGTGCGGAGCTCCGGGTAACTAACCTGGATGACTCCGTCACCCAACAGGAGATCCTCGAGGCTGTCGCCCGCCAGGGCAAGTGCGCCTCTAGCTCCATCAAAGTGGGGGAGCTACGAATTGGGCCGGGGGGCACCTTCACTGCCATCGTGAAGTGCCCCCTCACGGCGGCCCAGCTTATTGTCACCAGGGGCAAACAAAAGTTCCTGGTGGGCTGGAGCTCAGCGCGGGTCGTGCAACTTAAGGCACGGCCCATGAAGTGTTACCGGTGCCTTATACTGGGGCACACCAGGCCCGTGTGCGCCTGCCCGACAGACCGCAGCGGCCTCTGCTACCGCTGCGGCGAGCCTGGCCACAAGGCGGCAGCTTGCTCGGCGCCGCCAAAATGCGCTATTTGCGCTGAGCTGGGCCGCAATGCCCAGCATCAGATGGGTAGCCGGGGATGTGCTCCCCCGGCTCTCACAAAGCGGCTGGCACCAACAAAAGTGCCCGCCGCTCCAGCTAGAGCGCAGGCTCAACCCTGCGAGGAGGAGATGATGGAAGCCTAATGGACCAAGTCCGTCCACATCTCTTCCTCCAGGGGAACCTCAACCACTGCGCCGGTGCTCAGGATCTCTTCTTGCAGACGCTGGCGCAGTGGTCGATCGACGTCGCCGTGATGGCGGAGCCGTATTTCGTCCCCCCGCGAACAAATTGGGCGGGGGATCTCAACGGCTCCGTCGTCGTCGTTAGCGCGACGGGACCCGGTTCGCAGCCCCTACACACCATCCGTAGGGGCGCCGGGTACGTTGTGGCGCACTGGGGCCCTTACGCCATAGTAGGGGCCTACTTCTCCCCGAACAGGGGCCTCGCCGACTTCGAATCCTTCATGGCCGATCTCGAGGCCCTTGTTCGGTCGCAGGCACCGCGGCCGGTCATTCTACTCGGCGACCTCAACGCAAAAAGTACTGCGTGGGGAGAGCCGAGGACAGACCGGCGCGGCGAGTTGGTGGAGGAGTGGGCCCTAGGGCTCGACCTGGCCCTACTCAATCGGGGCCGGGTCCAAACTTGTGTGCGTCACAACGGAGGGTCCATTGTCGACGTGTCTTTCTGCGCCCCTTCTATCGCGGGGCGCGTCGCTGATTGGCACGTCGAGGAGGCCGAGACGCTGTCGGACCACAAATACATCCGATTCAGCGTCTCCGCTCCTGGAGGTTCTGGGGCTCAGCGCATCACGAGCCCCGGGGCCCCACGATGGGCCCTCAAGAAGATGGACCGAGAACTGCTGGTCGAGGCGGCCATCGTCGCCGACTGGTGCATGCCAGCGACGAGCCGCTCCGTTGACGACGGGGCAGAACAGTTTCGCCGCATACTCGCAACAATTTGCGATGCGGCGATGCCCCGCGTCGGGAGGCGGCCAAATCGCGAGTCGGTGTACTGGTGGTCGTCGGAGATAGCAGCTCTCCGCGAGGCGTGTCTGGCGGCGAATCGTGCATACACGCACCACCGCTCCAGGCACGCCCGTCGCGGCGTAAGGGACGAGACGACTGAGGCCCTCCTCTACAGGGCCTGGAGTACGGCGAGGAGCAATCTCCGTGTCGCCATCCTGCAAGCAAAAGCAGCAGGGTGGCAGGAGATGCTGGAGGCTCTCGACAGGGATCCGTGGGGGCGACCGTATCTCATGGCCCGGAACAAGCTCCGGGCCGCGGCGCCTCCGATCACGGAGACCATGGAGCCCCAGCTGCTCCGAACCGTCGTCTCGTCCCTGTTCCCAGCAGGGACAGATTTCGTTCCTCCGGTGGCAGGCGTCACGCAACCTTCGCCAGAACCACCGGAGGAAATCACTGAAGGTGAATTGGAGGCGTCCATAAGCCGCCTTCGCCCAAAGAAGACCGCCCCAGGGCCCGACGGCGTGCCGGCACAAGCGCTGGCACTGGCCCTGGGACCCCTCGAGGACCGTCTGCGGGGTCTGCTCAACTCGTGCTTTGAGTTGGGCAGATTCCCGCAAGTCTGGAAAATGGGCAGACTGGTCCTCCTACGAAAAGAGGGGCGTCCGGCGGATTCGCCGTCCGGATACCGACCAATTGTGTTGCTGGACGAGGCGGGCAAGCTCTTCGAGCGCGTCATCGCTGCCCGCATCGTCCGGCACTTAGACCGGACGGGTCCGAATCTGTCGGACCATCAATTCGGCTTCAGGGCGAGGCGGTCCACGTTGGACGCCATAAAGCTGGTCAGGGGGTTCGCCGCGGATGCGGCGGCACGGGGGGGAATGGCGTTGGCTGTCTCACTTGACATCTCCAACGCCTTCAACTCGCTGCCGCATCAGTGCATCGAGGCGGCGCTCCAATATCACGGAGTGCCGCTCTACTTGCAGCGAGTCGTGGCGGACTACCTGACCGGCCGAAGTATTGTGTTCGCG